>OY292319.1:18320129-18569893 GCA_958496155.1 Sisyra nigra | reverse complement strand
TAAGTCACCATTCTGACCAAGCAACGTAAAATTTAAGCAAAGCTGAAACGTACAAAAAACAACCAATCTCCCACATACACCCACCAACAAGAAACCATACCCAGATATACACCCAATCAGATGGGTGGTAGATATCTGGTTATAATTTCTTATCATTCCAGTCATTCATCGAGATAATGTAGACGGGTTTAGCTACATTCAAATCTCAACAAATTCAATCTGGCTTCTCAATTTCTTGAAGGAAATGTAAGAGAATGTTCGATTTCAATGCATTCGACACAACTTTCAAACACAGCACTACATTGAAGGGTTGAAAAGAGGCTCTAAACTGACATCTTAAGAGAAAATAAAAAAATAAAATAACTACTTAATTAACTAACTACTAAAAACTTATGGTATAACTTATGGAATAACTTATGAAATAACTTATTATATAACTACTAATATAACTACTCAAAATAAAGTTTAGTCGTGAGAGGGTGAGTTGTTAAGTCACCATTCTGACAAAGCAACGTAAAATTTAAGCAAAGCTGAAACGTACAAAAAACAACCAGTCTCCCACATACACCCACCAACAAGAAACCATACCCAGATATACACCCAATCAGATGGGTGGTAGATATCTGGGTATAATTTCTTATCATTCAAGTCATTCATCGAGATAATGTAGACGGGTTTAGCTACATTCAGATCTCAACAAATTCAATCTGGCTTCTCAATTTCTTGAAGGAAATGTAAGAGAATGTTCGATTTCAATGCATTCGACACAACTTTCAAACACAGCACTACATTGAAGGGTTGAAAAGAGGCTCTAAACTGACATCTTAAGAGAAAATAAAAAAATAAAATAACTACTTAATTAACTAATTACTAAAAACTTATGGTATAACTTATGGAATAACTTATGGAATAACTTATGAAATAACTTATTATATAACTACTAATATAACTACTCAAAATAAAGTTTAGTCGTGAGAGGGTGAGTTGTTAAGTCACCATACTGACCAAGCAACGTAAAATTTAAGCAAAGCTGAAACGTACAAAAAACAACCAATCTCCCACATACACCCACCAACAAGAAACCATACCCAGATATACACCCAATCAGATGGGTGGTAGATATCTGGGTATAATTTCTTATCATTCAAGTCATTCATCGAGATAATGTAGACGGGTTTAGCTACATTCAGATCTCAACAAATTCAATCTGGCTTCTCAATTTCTTGAAGGAAATGTAAGAGAATGTTCGATTTCAATGCATTCGACACAACTTTCAAACACAGCACTACATTGAAGGGTTGAAAAGAGGCTCTAAACTGACATCTTAAGAGAAAATAAAAAAATAAAATAACTACTTAATTAACTAACTTCTAAAAACTTATGGTATAACTTATGGAATAACTTATGAAATAACTTATTATATAACTACTAATATAACTACTCAAAATAAAGTTTAGTCGTGAGAGGGTGAGTTGTTAAGTCACCATTCTGACCAAGCAACGTAAAATTTAAGCAAAGCTGAAACGTACAAAAAACAACCAGTCTCCCACATACACCCACCAACAAGAAACCATACCCAGATATACACCCAATCAGATGGGTGGTAGATATCTGGGTATAATTTCTTATCATTCAAGTCATTCATCGAGATAATGTAGACGGGTTTAGCTACATTCAGATCTCAACAAATTCAATCTGGCTTCTCAATTTCTTGAAGGAAATGTAAGAGAATGTTCGATTTCAATGCATTCGACACAACTTTCAAACACAGCACTACATTGAAGGGTTGAAAAGAGGCTCTAAACTGACATCTTAAGAGAAAATAAAAAAATAAAATAACTACTTAATTAACTAATTACTAAAAACTTATGGTATAACTTATGGAATAACTTATGGAATAACTTATGAAATAACTTATTATATAACTACTAATATAACTACTCAAAATAAAGTTTAGTCGTGAGAGGGTGAGTTGTTAAGTCACCATTCTGACCAAGCAACGTAAAATTTAAGCAAAGCTGAAACGTACAAAAAACAACCAATCTCCCACATACACCCACCAACAAGAAACCATACCCAGATATACACCCAATCAGATGGGTGGTAGATATCTGGGTATAATTTCTTATCATTCAAGTCATTCATCGAGATAATGTAGACGGGTTTAGCTACATTCAGATCTCAACAAATTCAATCTGGCTTCTCAATTTCTTGAAGGAAATGTAAGAGAATGTTCGATTTCAATGCATTCGACACAACTTTCAAACACAGCACTACATTGAAGGGTTGAAAAGAGGCTCTAAACTGACATCTTAAGAGAAAATAAAAAAATAAAATAACTACTTAATTAACTGACTACTAAAAACTTATGGTATAACTTATGGAATAACTTATGAAATAACTTATTATATAACTACTAATATAACTACTCAAAATAAAGTTTAGTCGTGAGAGGGTGTGTTGTTAAGTCACCATTCTGACCAAGCAACGTAAAATTTAAGCAAAGCTGAAACGTACAAAAAACAACCAGTCTCCCACATACACCCACCAACAAGAAACCATACCAAGATATACACCCAATCAGATGGGTGGTAGATATCTGGGTATAATTTCTTATCATTCAAGTCATTCATCGAGATAATGTAGACGGGTTTAGCTACATTCAGATCTCAACAAATTCAATCTGGCTTCTCAATTTCTTGAAGGAAATGTAAGAGAATGTTCGATTTCAATGCATTCGACACAACTTTCAAACACAGCACTACATTGAAGGGTTGAAAAGAGGCTCTAAACTGACATCTTAAGAGAAAATAAAAAAATAAAATAACTACTTAATTAACTAACTACTAAAAACTTATGGTATAACTTATGGAATAACTTATGAAATAACTTATTATATAACTACTAATATAACTACTCAAAATAAAGTTTAGTCGTGAGAGGGTGAGTTGTTAAGTCACCATTCTGACCAAGCGACGTAAAATTTAAGCAAAGCTGAAACGTACAAAAAACAACCAGTCTCCCACATACACCCACCAACAAGAAACCATACCCAGATATACACCCAATCAGATGGGTGGTAGATATCTGGGTATAATTTCTTATCATTCAAGTCATTCATCGAGATAATGTAGACGGGTTTAGCTACATTCAGATCTCAACAAATTCAATCTGGCTTCTCAATTTCTTGAAGGAAATGTAAGAGAATGTTCGATTTCAATGCATTCGACACAACTTTCAAACACAGCACTACATTGAAGGGTTGAAAAGAGGCTCTAAACTGACATCTTAAGAGAAAATAAAAAAATAAAATAACTACTTAATTAACTAACTACTAAAAACTTATGGTATAACTTATGGAATAACTTATGAAATAACTTATTATATAACTACTAATATAACTACTCAAAATAAAGTTTAGTCGTGAGAGGGTGAGTTGTTAAGTCACCATTCTGACCAAGCGACGTAAAATTTAAGCAAAGCTGAAACGTACAAAAAACAACCAGTCTCCCACATACACCCACCAACAAGAAACCATACCCAGATATACACCCAATCAGATGGGTGGTAGATATCTGGGTATAATTTCTTATCATTCCAGTCATTCATCGAGATAATGTAGACGGGTTTAGCTACATTCAAATCTCAACAAATTCAATCTGGCTTCTCAATTTCTTGAAGGAAATGTAAGAGAATGTTCGATTTCAATGCATTCGACACAACTTTCAAACACAGCACTACATTGAAGGGTTGAAAAGAGGCTCTAAACTGACATCTTAAGAGAAAATAAAAAAATAAAATAACTACTTAATTAACTAATTACTAAAAACTTATGGTATAACTTATGGAATAACTTATGAAATAACTTATTATATAACTACTAATATAACTACTCAAAATAAAGTTTAGTCGTGAGAGGGTGAGTTGTTAAGTCACCATTCTGACCAAGCAACGTAAAATTTAAGCAAAGCTGAAACGTACAAAAAACAACCAATCTCCCACATACACCCACCAACAAGAAACCATACCCAGATATACACCCAATCAGATGGGTGGTAGATATCTGGGTATAATTTCTTATCATTCAAGTCATTCATCGAGATAATGTAGACGGGTTTAGCTACATTCAGATCTCAACAAATTCAATCTGGCTTCTCAATTTCTTGAAGGAAATGTAAGAGAATGTTCGATTTCAATGCATTCGACACAACTTTCAAACACAGCACTACATTGAAGGGTTGAAAAGAGGCTCTAAACTGACATCTTAAGAGAAAATAAAAAAATAAAATAACTACTTAATTAACTGACTACTAAAAACTTATGGTATAACTTATGGAATAACTTATGAAATAACTTATTATATAACTACTAATATAACTACTCAAAATAAAGTTAAGTCGTGAGAGGGTGAGTTGTTAAGTCACCATTCTGACCAAGCAACGTAAAATTTAAGCAAAGCTGAAACGTACAAAAAACAACCAGTCTCCCACATACACCCACCAACAAGAAACCATACCCAGATATACACCCAATCAGATGGGTGGTAGATATCTGGGTATAATTTCATATCATTCAAGTCATTCATCGAGATAATGTAGACGGATTTAGCTACATTCAGATCTCAACAAATTCAAGCTGGCTTCTCAATTTCTTGAAGGAAATGTAAGAGAATGTTCGATTTCAATGCATTAGACACAACTTTTAAACACAGCACTACATTGAAGGGTTGAAAAGAGGCTTCAAACTGACATCTTAAGAGAAAATAAAAAAATAAAATAACTACTTAATTAACTGACTACTAAAAACTTATGGTATAACTTATGGAATAACTTATGAAATAACTTATTATATAACTACTAATATAACTACTCAAAATAAAGTTTAGTCGTGAGAGGGTGAGTTGTTAAGTCACCATTCTGACCAAGCAACGTAAAATTTAAGCAAAGCTGAAACGTACAAAAAACAACCAGTCTCCCACATACACCCACCAACAAGAAACCATACCCAGATATACACCCAATCAGATGGGTGGTAGATATCTGGGTATAATTTCTTATCATTCAAGTCATTCATCGAGATAATGTAGACGGGTTTAGCTACATTCAGATCTCAACAAATTCAATCTGGCTTCTCAATTTCTTGAAGGAAATGTAAGAGAATGTTCGATTTCAATGCATTCGACACAACTTTCAAACACAGCACTACATTGAAGGGTTGAAAAGAGGCTCTAAACTGACATCTTAAGAGAAAATGAAAAAATAAAATAACTACTTAATTAACTAACTACTAAAAACTTATGGTATAACTTATGGAATAACTTATGAAATAACTTATTATATAACTACTAATATAACTACTCAAAATAAAGTTTAGTCGTGAGAGGGTGAGTTGTTAAGTCACCATTCTGACCAAGCAACGTAAAATTTAAGCAAAGCTGAAACGTACAAAAAACAACCAATCACCCACATCCACCCACCAACAAGAAACCATACCCAGATATACACCCAATCAGATGGGTGGTAGATATCTGGGTATAATTTCTTATCATTCAAGTCATTCATCGAGATAATGTAGACGGGTTTAGCTACATTCAGATCTCAACAAATTCAATCTGGCTTCTCAATTTCTTGAAGGAAATGTAAGAGAATGTTCGATTTCAATGCATTCGACACAACTTTCAAACACAGCACTACATTGAAGAGTTGAAAAGAGGCTCTAAACTGACATCTTGAGAGAAAATAAAAAAATAAAATAACTACTTAATTAACTAATTACTAAAAACTTATGGAATAACTTATGAAATAACTTATTATATAACTACTAATATAACTACTCAAAATAAAGTTTAGTCGTGAGAAGGTGAGTTGTTAAGTCACCATTCTGACCAAGCAACGTAAAATTTAAGCAAAGCTGAAACGTACAAAAAACAACCAGTCTCCCACATACACCCACCAACAAGAAACCATACCCAGATATACACCCAATCAGATGGGTGGTAGATATCTGGGTATAATTTCTTATCATTCAAGTCATTCATCGAGATAATGTAGACGGGTTTAGCTACATTCAGATCTCAACAAATTCAATCTCGCTTCTCAATTTCTTGAAGGAAATGTAAGAGAATGTTCGATTTCAATGCATTCGACACAACTTTCAAACACAGCACTACATTGAAGGGTTGAAAAGAGGCTCTAAACTGACATCTTAAGAGAAAATAAAAAAATAAAATAACTACTTAATTAACTAACTTCTAAAAACTTATGGTATAACTTATGGAATAACTTATGAAATAACTTATTATATAACTACTAATATAACTACTCAAAATAAAGTTAAGTCGTGAGAGGGTGAGTTGTTAAGTCACCATTCTGACCAAGCAACGTAAAATTTAAGCAAAGCTGAAACGTACAAAAAACAACCAGTCTCCCACATACACCCACCAACAAGAAACCATACCCAGATATACACCCAATCAGATGGGTGGTAGATATCTGGGTATAATTTCTTATCATTCAAGTCATTCATCGAGATAATGTAGAAGGGTTTAGCTACATTCAGATCTCAACAAATTCAATCTGGCTTCTCAATTTCTTGAAGGAAATGTAAGAGAATGTTCGATTTCAATGCATTCGACACAACTTTCAAACACAGCACTACATTGAAGAGTTGAAAAGAGGCTCTAAACTGACATCTTAAGAGAAAATAAAAAAATAAAATAACTACTTAATTAACTAACTAATAAAAACTTATGGTATAACTTATGGAATAACTTATTATATAACTACTAATATAACTACTCAAAATAAAGTTTAGTCGTGAGAGGGTGAGTTGTTAAGTCACCATTCTGACCAAGCAACGTAAAATTTAAGCAAAGCTGAAACGTACAAAAAACAACCAGTCTCCCACATACACCCACCAACAAGAAACCATACCCAGATATACACCCAATCAGATGGGTGGTAGATATCTGGGTATAATTTCTTATCATTCAAGTCATTCATCGAGATAATGTAGACGGGTTTAGCTACATTCAGATCTCAACAAATTCAATCTCGCTTCTCAATTTCTTGAAGGAAATGTAAGAGAATGTTCGATTTCAATGCATTCGACACAACTTTCAAACACAGCGCTACATTGAAGGGTTGAAAAGAGGCTCTAAACTGACATTTTAAGAGAAAATAAAAAAATAAAATAACTACTTAATTAACTAACTACTAAAAACTTATGGTATAACTTATGGAATAACTTATGAAATAACTTATTATATAACTACTAATATAACTACTCAAAATAAAGTTTAGTCGTGAGAAGGTGAGTTGTTAAGTCACCATTCTGACCAAGCAACGTAAAATTTAAGCAAAGCTGAAACGTACAAAAAACAACCAGTCTCCCACATACACCCACCAACAAGAAACCATACCCAGATATACACCCAATCAGATGGGTGGTAGATATCTGGGTATAATTTCTTATCATTCAAGTCATTCATCGAGATAATGTAGACGGGTTTAGCTACATTCAGATCTCAACAAATTCAATCTCGCTTCTCAATTTCTTGAAGGAAATGTAAGAGAATGTTCGATTTCAATGCATTCGACACAACTTTCAAACACAGCACTACATTGAAGGGTTAAAAAGAGGCTCTAAACTGACATTTTAAGAGAAAATAAAAAAATAAAATAGCTATTAATAAACTATTTTCTAAAAACTTATGGTATAACTTATGGAATAACTTATGAAATAACTTATGAAATAACTTATTATATAACTTATAATATAACTACTCAAAATAAAGTTTAGTCGTGAGAGGGTGAGTTGTTAAGTCACCATTCTGACCAAGCAACGTAAAATTTAAGCAAAGCTGAAACGTACAAGAAACAACCAATCTCCCACATACACCCACCAACAAGAAACCATACCCAGATATACACCCAATCAGATGGGTGGTAGATATCTGGGTATAATTTCTTATCATTCAAGTCATTCATCGAGATAATGTAGACGGGTTAAGCTACATTCAGATCTCAACAAATTCAATCTGGCTTCTCAATTTCTTGAAGGAAATGTAAGAGAATGTTCGATTTCAATGCATTCGACACAACTTTCAAACACAGCGCTACATTGAAGGGTTGAAAAGAGGCTCTAAACTGACATTTTAAGAGAAAATAAAAAAATAAAATAACTACTTAATTAACTAACTACTAAAAACTTATGGTATAACTTATGGAATAACTTATGAAATAACTTATTATATAACTACTAATATAACTACTCAAAATAAAGTTTAGTCGTGAGAGGGTGAGTTGTTAAGTCACCATTCTGACCAAGCGACGTAAAATTTAAGCAAAGCTGAAACGTACAAAAAACAACCAGTCTCCCACATACACCCACCAACAAGAAACCATACCCAGATATACACCCAATCAGATGGGTGGTAGATATCTGGGTATAATTTCTTATCATTCAAGTCATTCATCGAGATAATGTAGACGGGTTTAGCTACATTCAGATCTCAACAAATTCAATCTGGCTTCTCAATTTCTTGAAGGAAATGTAAGAGAATGTCCGATTTCAATGCATTCGACACAACTTTCAAACACAGCACTACATTGAAGGGTTGAAAAGAGGCTCTAAACTGACATCTTAAGAGAAAGTAAAAAAATAAAATAACTACTTAATTAACTAACTTCTAAAAACTTATGGTATAACTTATGGAATAACTTATGAAATAACTTATTATATAACTAATAATATAACTACTCAAAATAAAGTTTAGTCGTGAGAGGGTGAGTTGTTAAGTCACCATTCTGACCAAGCAACGTAAAATTTAAGCAAAGCTGAAACGTACAAAAAACAACCAGTCTCCCACATACACCCACCAACAAGAAACCATACCCAGATATACACCCAATCAGATGGGTGGTAGATATCTGGGTATAATTTCTTATCATTCAAGTCATTCATCGAGATAATGTAGACGGGTTTAGCTACATTCAGATCTCAACAAATTCAATCTCGCTTCTCAATTTCTTGAAGGAAATGTAAGAGAATGTTCGATTTCAATGCATTCGACACAACTTTCAAACACAGCACTACATTGAAGGGTTGAAAAGAGGCTCTAAACTGACATCTTAAGAGAAAATAAAAAAATAAAATAACTACTTAATTAACTAACTACTAAAAACTTATGGTATAACTTATGGAATAACTTATGAAATAACTTATTATATAACTACTAATATAACTACTCAAAATAAAGTTTAGTCGTGAGAGGGTGAGTTGTTAAGTCACCATTCTGACCAAGCAACGTAAAATTTAAGCAAAGCTGAAACGTACAAAAAACAACCAGTCTCCCACATACACCCACCATTAAGAAACCATACCCAGATATACACCCAATCAGATGGGTGGTAGATATCTGGGTATAATTTCTTATCATTCAAGTCATTCATCGAGATAATGTAGACGGGTTTAGCTACATTCAGATCTCAACAAATTCAATCTCGCTTCTCAATTTCTTGAAGGAAATGTAAGAGAATGTTCGATTTCAATGCATTCGACACAACTTTCAAACACAGCACTACATTGAAGGGTTGAAAAGAGGCTCTAAACTGACATCTTAAGAGAAAATAAAAAAATAAAATAACTACTTAATTAACTAACTACTAAAAACTTATGGTATAACTTATGGAATAACTTATGAAATAACTTATGAAATAACTTATTATATAACTTATAATATAACTACTCAAAATAAAGTTTAGTCGTGAGAGGGTGAGTTGTTAAGTCACCATTCTGACCAAGCAACGTAAAATTTAAGCAAAGCTGAAACGTACAAGAAACAACCAATCTCCCACATACACCCACCAACAAGAAACCATACCCAGATATACACCCAATCAGATGGGTGGTAGATATCTGGGTATAATTTCTTATCATTCAAGTCATTCATCGAGATAATGTAGACGGGTTAAGCTACATTCAGATCTCAACAAATTCAATCTGGCTTCTCAATTTCTTGAAGGAAATGTAAGAGAATGTTCGATTTCAATGCATTCGACACAACTTTCAAACACAGCGCTACATTGAAGGGTTGAAAAGAGGCTCTAAACTGACATTTTAAGAGAAAATAAAAAAATAAAATAACTACTTAATTAACTAACTACTAAAAACTTATGGTATAACTTATGGAATAACTTATGAAATAACTTATTATATAACTACTAATATAACTACTCAAAATAAAGTTTAGTCGTGAGAGGGTGAGTTGTTAAGTCACCATTCTGACCAAGCGACGTAAAATTTAAGCAAAGCTGAAACGTACAAAAAACAACCAGTCTCCCACATACACCCACCAACAAGAAACCATACCCAGATATACACCCAATCAGATGGGTGGTAGATATCTGGGTATAATTTCTTATCATTCAAGTCATTCATCGAGATAATGTAGACGGGTTTAGCTACATTCAGATCTCAACAAATTCAATCTCGCTTCTCAATTTCTTGAAGGAAATGTAAGAGAATGTTCGATTTCAATGCATTCGACACAACTTTCAAACACAGCACTACATTGAAGGGTTGAAAAGAGGCTCTAAACTGACATCTTAAGAGAAAATAAAAAAATAAAATAACTACTTAATTAACTAACTACTAAAAACTTATGGTATAACTTATGGAATAACTTATGAAATAACTTATGAAATAACTTATTATATAACTTATAATATAACTACTCAAAATAAAGTTTAGTCGTGAGAGGGTGAGTTGTTAAGTCACCATTCTGACCAAGCAACGTAAAATTTAAGCAAAGCTGAAACGTACAAGAAACAACCAATCTCCCACATACACCCACCAACAAGAAACCATACCCAGATATACACCCAATCAGATGGGTGGTAGATATCTGGGTATAATTTCTTATCATTCAAGTCATTCATCGAGATAATGTAGACGGGTTAAGCTACATTCAGATCTCAACAAATTCAATCTGGCTTCTCAATTTCTTGAAGGAAATGTAAGAGAATGTTCGATTTCAATGCATTCGACACAACTTTCAAACACAGCGCTACATTGAAGGGTTGAAAAGAGGCTCTAAACTGACATTTTAAGAGAAAATAAAAAAATAAAATAACTACTTAATTAACTAACTACTAAAAACTTATGGTATAACTTATGGAATAACTTATGAAATAACTTATTATATAACTACTAATATAACTACTCAAAATAAAGTTTAGTCGTGAGAGGGTGAGTTGTTAAGTCACCATTCTGACCAAGCGACGTAAAATTTAAGCAAAGCTGAAACGTACAAAAAACAACCAGTCTCCCACATACACCCACCAACAAGAAACCATACCCAGATATACACCCAATCAGATGGGTGGTAGATATCTGGGTATAATTTCTTATCATTCAAGTCATTCATCGAGATAATGTAGACGGGTTTAGCTACATTCAGATCTCAACAAATTCAATCTGGCTTCTCAATTTCTTGAAGGAAATGTAAGAGAATGTCCGATTTCAATGCATTCGACACAACTTTCAAACACAGCACTACATTGAAGGGTTGAAAAGAGGCTCTAAACTGACATCTTAAGAGAAAGTAAAAAAATAAAATAACTACTTAATTAACTAACTTCTAAAAACTTATGGTATAACTTATGGAATAACTTATGAAATAACTTATTATATAACTAATAATATAACTACTCAAAATAAAGTTTAGTCGTGAGAGGGTGAGTTGTTAAGTCACCATTCTGACCAAGCAACGTAAAATTTAAGCAAAGCTGAAACGTACAAAAAACAACCAGTCTCCCACATACACCCACCAACAAGAAACCATACCCAGATATACACCCAATCAGATGGGTGGTAGATATCTGGGTATAATTTCTTATCATTCAAGTCATTCATCGAGATAATGTAGACGGGTTTAGCTACATTCAGATCTCAACAAATTCAATCTCGCTTCTCAATTTCTTGAAGGAAATGTAAGAGAATGTTCGATTTCAATGCATTCGACACAACTTTCAAACACAGCACTACATTGAAGGGTTGAAAAGAGGCTCTAAACTGACATCTTAAGAGAAAATAAAAAAATAAAATAACTACTTAATTAACTAACTACTAAAAACTTATGGTATAACTTATGGAATAACTTATGAAATAACTTATTATATAACTACTAATATAACTACTCAAAATAAAGTTTAGTCGTGAGAGGGTGAGTTGTTAAGTCACCATTCTGACCAAGCAACGTAAAATTTAAGCAAAGCTGAAACGTACAAAAAACAACCAGTCTCCCACATACACCCACCAACAAGAAACCATACCCAGATATACACCCAATCAGATGGGTGGTAGATATCTGGGTATAATTTCTTATCATTCAAGTCATTCATCGAGATAATGTAGACGGGTTTAGCTACATTCAGATCTCAACAAATTCAATCTCGCTTCTCAATTTCTTGAAGGAAATGTAAGAGAATGTTCGATTTCAATGCATTCGACACAACTTTCAAACACAGCACTACATTGAAGGGTTGAAAAGAGGCTCTAAACTGACATCTTAAGAGAAAATAAAAAAATAAAATAACTACTTAATTAACTAACTACTAAAAACTTATGGTATAACTAATGGAATAACTTATGAAATAACTTATTATATAACTACTAATATAACTACTCAAAATAAAGTTTAGTCGTGAGAGGGTGAGTTGTTAAGTCACCATTCTGACCAAGCAACGTAAAATTTAAGCAAAGCTGAAACGTACAAAAAATAACCAGTCTCCCACATACACCCACCAACAAGAAACCATACCCAGATATACACCCAATCAGATGGGTGGTAGATATCTGGGTATAATTTCTTATCATTCAAGTCATTCATCGAGATAATGTAGACGGGTTTAGCTACATTCAGATCTCAACAAATTCAATCTCGCTTCTCAATTTCTTGAAGGAAATGTAAGAGAATGTTCGATTTCAATGCATTCGACACAACTTTCAAACACAGCACTACATTGAAGGGTTGAAAAGAGGCTCTAAACTGACATCTTAAGAGAAAATAAAAAAATAAAATAACTACTTAATTAACTAATTACTAAAAACTTATGGTATAACTTATGGAATAACTTATGAAATAACTTATTATATAACTACTAATATAACTACTCAAAATAAAGTTTAGTCGTGAGAAGGTGAGTTGTTAAGTCACCATTCTGACCAAGCAACGTAAAATTTAAGCAAAGCTGAAACGTACAAAAAACAACCAGTCTCCCACATACACCCACCAACAAGAAACCATACCCAGATATACACCCAATCAGATGGGTGGTAGATATCTGGGAATAATTTCTTATCATTCAAGTCATTCATCGAGATAATGAAGACGGGTTTAGCTACATTCAGATCTCAACAAATTCAATCTGGCTTCTCAATTTCTTGAAGGAAATGTAAGAGAATGTTCGATTTCAATGCATTCGACACAACTTTCAAACACAGCACTACATTGAAGGGTTGAAAAGAGGCTCTAAACTGACATTTTAAGAGAAAATAAAAAAATAAAATAACTACTTATTTAACTAACTACTAAAAACTTATGGTATAACTTATGGAATAACTTATGAAATAACTTATTATATAACTACTAATATAACTACTCAAAATAAAGTTTAGTCGTGAGAGGGTGAGTTGTTAAGTCACCATTCTGACCAAGCAACGTAAAATTTAAGCAAAGCTGAAACGTACAAAAAACAACCAGTCTCCCACATACACCCACCAACAAGAAACCATACCCAGATATACACCCAATCAGATGGGTGGTAGATATCTGGGTATAATTTCTTATCATTCAAGTCATTCATCGAGATAATGTAGACGGGTTTAGCTACATTCAGATCTCAACAAATTCAATCTGGCTTCTCAATTTCTTGAAGGAAATGTAAGAGATTGTTCGATTTCAATGCATTCGACACAACTTTCAAACACAGCACTACATTGAAGGGTTGAAAAGAGGCTCTAAACTGACATTTTAAGAGAAAATAAAAAAATAAAATAACTACTTATTTAACTAACTACTAAAAACTTATGGTATAACTTATGGAATAACTTATGAAATAACTTATTATATAACTACTAATATAACTACTCAAAATAAAGTTTAGTCGTGAGAGGGTGAGTTGTTAAGTCACCATTCTGACCAAGCAACGTAAAATTTAAGCAAAGCTGAAACGTACAAAAAACAACCAGTCTCCCACATACACCCACCAACAAGAAACCATACCCAGATATACACCCAATCAGATGGGTGGTAGATATCTGGGTATAATTTCTTATCATTCAAGTCATTCATCGAGATAATGTAGACGGGTTTAGCTACATTCAGATCTCAACAAATTCAATCTCGCTTCTCAATTTCTTGAAGGAAATGTAAGAGAATGTTCGATTTCAATGCATTCGACACAACTTTCAAACACAGCACTACATTGAAGGGTTGAAAAGAGGCTCTAAACTGACATCTTAAGAGAAAATAAAAAAATAAAATAACTACTTAATTAACTTACTACTAAAAACTTATGGTATAACTTATGGAATAACTTATGAAATAACTTATTATATAACTACAAATATAACTACTCAAAATAAAGTTTAGTCGTGAGAGGGTGAGTTGTTAAGGCACCATTCTGACCAAGCAACGTAAAATTTAAGCAAAGCTGAAACGTACAAAAAACAACCAGTCTCCCACATACACCCACCAACAAGAAACCATACCCAGATATACACCCAATCAGATGGGTGGTAGATATCTGGGTATAATTTCTTATCATTCAAGTCGTTCATCGAGATAATGTAGACGGGTTTAGCTACATTCAGATCTCAACAAATTCAATCTGGCTTCTCAATTTCTTGAAGGAAATGTAAGAGAATGTCCGATTTCAATGCATTCGACACAACTTTCAAACACAGCACTACATTGAAGGGTTGAAAAGAGGCTCTAAACTGACATCTTAAGAGAAAGTAAAAAAATAAAATAACTACTTAATTAACTAACTTCTAAAAACTTATGGTATAACTTATGGAATAACTTATGAAATAACTTATTATATAACTAATAATATAACTACTCAAAATAAAGTTTAGTCGTGAGAGGGTGAGTTGTTAAGTCACCATTCTGACCAAGCAACGTAAAATTTAAGCAAAGCTGAAACGTACAAAAAACAACCAATCTCCCACATACACCCACCAACAAGAAACCATACCCAGATATACACCCAATCAGATGGGTGGTAGATATCTGGGTATAATTTCTTATCATTCAAGTCATTCATCGAGATAATGTAGACGGGTTTAGCTACATTCAGATCTCAACAAATTCAATCTCGCTTCTCAATTTCTTGAAGGAAATGTAAGAGAATGTTCGATTTCAATGCATTCGACACAACTTTCAAACACAGCACTACATTGAAGGGTTGAAAAGAGGCTCTAAACTGACATCTTAAGAGAAAATAAAAAAATAAAATAACTACTTAATTAACTAACTACTAAAAACTTATGGTATAACTTATGGAATAACTTATGAAATAACTTATTATATAACTACTAATATAACTACTCAAAATAAAGTTTAGTCGTGAGAGGGTGAGTTGTTAAGTCACCATTCTGACCAAGCAACGTAAAATTTAAGCAAAGCTGAAACGTACAAAAAACAACCAGTCTCCCACATACACCCACCAACAAGAAACCATACCCAGATATACACCCAATCAGATGGGTGGTAGATATCTGGGTATAATTTCTTATCATTCAAGTCATTCATCGAGATAATGTAGACGGGTTTAGCTACATTCAGATCTCAACAAATTCAATCTCGCTTCTCAATTTCTTGAAGGAAATGTAAGAGAATGTTCGATTTCAATGCATTCGACACAACTTTCAAACACAGCACTACATTGAAGGGTTAAAAAGAGGCTCTAAACTGACATTTTAAGAGAAAATAAAAAAATAAAATAGCTATTAATAAACTATTTTCTAAAAACTTATGGTATAACTAATGGAATAACTTATGAAATAACTTATTATATAACTACTAATATAACTACTCAAAATAAAGTTTAGTCGTGAGAGGGTGAGTTGTTAAGTCACCATTCTGACCAAGCAACGTAAAATTTAAGCAAAGCTGAAACGTACAAAAAATAACCAGTCTCCCACATACACCCACCAACAAGAAACCATACCCAGATATACACCCAATCAGATGGGTGGTAGATATCTGGGTATAATTTCTTATCATTCAAGTCATTCATCGAGATAATGTAGACGGGTTTAGCTACATTCAGATCTCAACAAATTCAATCTCGCTTCTCAATTTCTTGAAGGAAATGTAAGAGAATGTTCGATTTCAATGCATTCGACACAACTTTCAAACACAGCACTACATTGAAGGGTTGAAAAGAGGCTCTAAACTGACATCTTAAGAGAAAATAAAAAAATAAAATAACTACTTAATTAACTAATTACTAAAAACTTATGGTATAACTTATGGAATAACTTATGAAATAACTTATTATATAACTACTAATATAACTACTCAAAATAAAGTTTAGTCGTGAGAGGGTGAGTTGTTAAGTCACCATTCTGACCAAGCAACGTAAAATTTAAGCAAAGCTGAAACGTACAAAAAACAACCAGTCTCCCACATACACCCACCAACAAGAAACCATACCCAGATATACACCCAATCAGATGGGTGGTAGATATCTGGGTATAATTTCTTATCATTCAAGTCATTCATCGAGATAATGTAGACGGGTTTAGCTACATTCAGATCTCAACAAATTCAATCTGGCTTCTCAATTTCTTGAAGGAAATGTAAGAGAATGTTCGATTTCAATGCATTCGACACAACTTTCAAACACAGCACTACATTGAAGGGTTGAAAAGAGGCTCTAAACTGACATTTTAAGAGAAAATAAAAAAATAAAATAACTACTTATTTAACTAACTACTAAAAACTTATGGTATAACTTATGGAATAACTTATGAAATAACTTATTATATAACTACTAATATAACTACTCAAAATAAAGTTTAGTCGTGAGAGGGTGAGTTGTTAAGTCACCATTCTGACCAAGCAACGTAAAATTTAAGCAAAGCTGAAACGTACAAAAAACAACCAGTCTCCCACATACACCCACCAACAAGAAACCATACCCAGATATACACCCAATCAGATGGGTGGTAGATATCTGGGTATAATTTCTTATCATTCAAGTCATTCATCGAGATAATGTAGACGGGTTTAGCTACATTCAGATCTCAACAAATTCAATCTGGCTTCTCAATTTCTTGAAGGAAATGTAAGAGATTGTTCGATTTCAATGCATTCGACACAACTTTCAAACACAGCACTACATTGAAGGGTTGAAAAGAGGCTCTAAACTGACATTTTAAGAGAAAATAAAAAAATAAAATAACTACTTATTTAACTAACTACTAAAAACTTATGGTATAACTTATGGAATAACTTATGAAATAACTTATTATATAACTACTAATATAACTACTCAAAATAAAGTTTAGTCGTGAGAGGGTGAGTTGTTAAGTCACCATTCTGACCAAGCAACGTAAAATTTAAGCAAAGCTGAAACGTACAAAAAACAACCAGTCTCCCACATACACCCACCAACAAGAAACCATACCCAGATATACACCCAATCAGATGGGTGGTAGATATCTGGGTATAATTTCTTATCATTCAAGTCATTCATCGAGATAATGTAGACGGGTTTAGCTACATTCAGATCTCAACAACTTCAATCTCGCTTCTCAATTTCTTGAAGGAAATGTAAGAGAATGTTCGATTTCAATGCATTCGACACAACTTTCAAACACAGCACTACATTGAAGGGTTGAAAAGAGGCTCTAAACTGACATCTTAAGAGAAAATAAAAAAATAAAATAACTACTTAATTAACTTACTACTAAAAACTTATGGTATAACTTATGGAATAACTTATGAAATAACTTATTATATAACTACAAATATAACTACTCAAAATAAAGTTTAGTCGTGAGAGGGTGAGTTGTTAAGGCACCATTCTGACCAAGCAACGTAAAATTTAAGCAAAGCTGAAACGTACAAAAAACAACCAGTCTTCCACATACACCCACCAACAAGAAACCATACCCAGATATACACCCAATCAGATGGGTGGTAGATATCTGGGTATAATTTCTTATCATTCAAGTCGTTCATCGAGATAATGTAGACGGGTTTAGCTACATTCAGATCTCAACAAATTCAATCTGGCTTCTCAATTTCTTGAAGGAAATGTAAGAGAATGTCCGATTTCAATGCATTCGACACAACTTTCAAACACAGCACTACATTGAAGGGTTGAAAAGAGGCTCTAAACTGACATCTTAAGAGAAAGTAAAAAAATAAAATAACTACTTAATTAACTAACTTCTAAAAACTTATGGTATAACTTATGGAATAACTTATGAAATAACTTATTATATAACTAATAATATAACTACTCAAAATAAAGTTTAGTCGTGAGAGGGTGAGTTGTTAAGTCACCATTCTGACCAAGCAACGTAAAATTTAAGCAAAGCTGAAACGTACAAAAAACAACCAGTCTCCCACATACACCCACCAACAAGAAACCATACCCAGATATACACCCAATCAGATGGGTGGTAGATATCTGGGTATAATTTCTTATCATTCAAGTCATTCATCGAGATAATGTAGACGGGTTTAGCTACATTCAGATCTCAACAAATTCAATCTCGCTTCTCAATTTCTTGAAGGAAATGTAAGAGAATGTTCGATTTCAATGCATTCGACACAACTTTCAAACACAGCACTACATTGAAGGGTTGAAAAGAGGCTCTAAACTGACATCTTAAGAGAAAATAAAAAAATAAAATAACTACTTAATTAACTAACTACTAAAGACTTATGGTATAACTTATGGAATAACTTATGAAATAACTTATTATATAACTACTAATATAACTACTCAAAATAAAGTTTAGTCGTGAGAGGGTGAGTTGTTAAGTCACCATTCTGACCAAGCAACGTAAAATTTAAGCAAAGCTGAAACGTACAAAAAACAACCAGTCTCCCACATACACCCACCAACAAGAAACCATACCCAGATATACACCCAATCAGATGGGTGGTAGATATCTGGGTATAATTTCTTATCATTCAAGTCATTCATCGAGATAATGTAGACGGGTTTAGCTACATTCAGATCTCAACAAATTCAATCTCGCTTCTCAATTTCTTGAAGGAAATGTAAGAGAATGTTCGATTTCAATGCATTCGACACAACTTTCAAACACAGCACTACATTGAAGGGTTGAAAAGAGGCTCTAAACTGACATCTTAAGAGAAAATAAAAAAATAAAATAACTACTTAATTAACTAACTACTAAAAACTTATGGTATAACTAATGGAATAACTTATGAAATAACTTATTATATAACTACTAATATAACTACTCAAAATAAAGTTTAGTCGTGAGAGGGTGAGTTGTTAAGTCACCATTCTGACCAAGCAACGTAAAATTTAAGCAAAGCTGAAACGTACAAAAAATAACCAGTCTCCCACATACACCCACCAACAAGAAACCATACCCAGATATACACCCAATCAGATGGGTGGTAGATATCTGGGTATAATTTCTTATCATTCAAGTCATTCATCGAGATAATGTAGACGGGTTTAGCTACATTCAGATCTCAACAAATTCAATCTCGCTTCTCAATTTCTTGAAGGAAATGTAAGAGAATGTTCGATTTCAATGCATTCGACACAACTTTCAAACACAGCACTACATTGAAGGGTTGAAAAGAGGCTCTAAACTGACATCTTAAGAGAAAATAAAAAAATAAAATAACTACTTAATTAACTAATTACTAAAAACTTATGGTATAACTTATGGAATAACTTATGAAATAACTTATTATATAACTAATAATATAACTACTCAAAATAAAGTTTAGTCGTGAGAGGGTGAGTTGTTAAGTCACCATTCTGACCAAGCAACGTAAAATTTAAGCAAAGCTGAAACGTACAAAAAACAACCAATCTCCCACATACACCCACCAACAAGAAACCATACCCAGATATACACCCAATCAGATGGGTGGTAGATATCTGGGTATAATTTCTTATCATTCAAGTCATTCATCGAGATATTGTAGACGGGTTTAGCTACATTCAGATCTCAACAAATTCAATCTCGCTTCTCAATTTCTTGAAGGAAATGTAAGAGAATGTTCGATTTCAATGCATTCGACACAACTTTCAAACACAGCACTACATTGAAGGGTTGAAAAGAGGCTCTAAACTGACATCTTAAGAGAAAATAAAAAAATAAAATAACTACTTAATTAACTAACTACTAAAAACTTATGGTATAACTTATGGAATAACTTATGAAATAACTTATTATATAACTACTAATATAACTACTCAAAATAAAGTTTAGTCGTGAGAGGGTGAGTTGTTAAGTCACCATTCTGACCAAGCAACGTAAAATTTAAGCAAAGCTGAAACGTACAAAAAACAACCAGTCTCCCACATACACCCACCAACAAGAAACCATACCCAGATATACACCCAATCAGATGGGTGGTAGATATCTGGGTATAATTTCTTATCATTCAAGTCATTCATCGAGATAATGTAGACGGGTTTAGCTACATTCAGATCTCAACAAATTCAATCTCGCTTCTCAATTTCTTGAAGGAAATGTAAGAGAATGTTCGATTTCAATGCATTCGACACAACTTTCAAACACAGCACTACATTGAAGGGTTGAAAAGAGGCTCTAAACTGACATCTTAAGAGAAAATAAAAAAATAAAATAACTACTTAATTAACTAACTACTAAAAACTTATGGTATAACTAATGGAATAACTTATGAAATAACTTATTATATAACTACTAATATAACTACTCAAAATAAAGTTTAGTCGTGAGAGGGTGAGTTGTTAAGTCACCATTCTGACCAAGCAACGTAAAATTTAAGCAAAGCTGAAACGTACAAAAAATAACCAGTCTCCCACATACACCCACCAACAAGAAACCATACCCAGATATACACCCAATCAGATGGGTGGTAGATATCTGGGTATAATTTCTTATCATTCAAGTCATTCATCGAGATAATGTAGACGGGTTTAGCTACATTCAGATCTCAACAAATTCAATCTCGCTTCTCAATTTCTTGAAGGAAATGTAAGAGAATGTTCGATTTCAATGCATTCGACACAACTTTCAAACACAGCACTACATTGAAGGGTTAAAAAGAGGCTCTAAACTGACATTTTAAGAGAAAATAAAAAAATAAAATAACTATTAATAAACTATTTTCTAAAAACTTATGGTATAACTAATGGAATAACTTATGAAATAACTTATGAAATAACTTATTATATAACTTATAATATAACTACTCAAAATAAAGTTAAGTCGTGAGAGGGTGAGTTGTTAAGTCACCATTCTGACCAAGCAACGTAAAATTTAAGCAAAGCTGAAACGTACAAGAAACAACCAATCTCCCACATACACCCACCAACAAGAAACCATACCCAGATATACACCCAATCAGATGGGTGGTAGATATCTGGGTATAATTTCTTATCATTCAAGTCATTCATCGAGATAATGTAGACGGGTTAAGCTACATTCAGATCTCAACAAATTCAATCTGGCTTCTCAATTTCTTGAAGGAAATGTAAGAGAATGTTCGATTTCAATGCATTCGACACAACTTTCAAACACAGCGCTACATTGAAGGGTTGAAAAGAGGCTCTAAACTGACATTTTAAGAGAAAATAAAAAAATAAAATAACTACTTAATTAACTAACTACTAAAAACTTATGGTATAACTTATGGAATAACTTATGAAATAACTTATTATATAACTACTAATATAACTACTCAAAATAAAGTTTAGTCGTGAGAGGGTGAGTTGTTAAGTCACCATTCTGACCAAGCGACGTAAAATTTAAGCAAAGCTGAAACGTACAAAAAACAACCAGTCTCCCACATACACCCACCAACAAGAAACCATACCCAGATATACACCCAATCAGATGGGTGGTAGATATCTGGGTATAATTTCTTATCATTCAAGTCATTCATCGAGATAATGTAGACGGGTTTAGCTACATTCAGATCTCAACAAATTCAATCTGGCTTCTCAATTTCTTGAAGGAAATGTAAGAGAATGTCCGATTTCAATGCATTCGACACAACTTTCAAACACAGCACTACATTGAAGGGTTGAAAAGAGGCTCTAAACTGACATCTTAAGAGAAAGTAAAAAAATAAAATAACTACTTAATTAACTAACTTCTAAAAACTTATGGTATAACTTATGGAATAACTTATGAAATAACTTATTATATAACTAATAATATAACTACTCAAAATAAAGTTTAGTCGTGAGAGGGTGAGTTGTTAAGTCACCATTCTGACCAAGCAACGTAAAATTTAAGCAAAGCTGAAACGTACAAAAAACAACCAGTCTCCCACATACACCCACCAACAAGAAACCATACCCAGATATACACCCAATCAGATGGGTGGTAGATATCTGGGTATAATTTCTTATCATTCAAGTCATTCATCGAGATAATGTAGACGGGTTTAGCTACATTCAGATCTCAACAAATTCAATCTCGCTTCTCAATTTCTTGAAGGAAATGTAAGAGAATGTTCGATTTCAATGCATTCGACACAACTTTCAAACACAGCACTACATTGAAGGGTTGAAAAGAGGCTCTAAACTGACATCTTAAGAGAAAATAAAAAAATAAAATAACTACTTAATTAACTAACTACTAAAAACTTATGGTATAACTTATGGAATAACTTATGAAATAACTTATTATATAACTACTAATATAACTACTCAAAATAAAGTTTAGTCGTGAGAGGGTGAGTTGTTAAGTCACCATTCTGACCAAGCAACGTAAAATTTAAGCAAAGCTGAAACGTACAAAAAACAACCAGTCTCCCACATACACCCACCAACAAGAAACCATACCCAGATATACACCCAATCAGATGGGTGGTAGATATCTGGGTATAATTTCTTATCATTCAAGTCATTCATCGAGATAATGTAGACGGGTTTAGCTACATTCAGATCTCAACAAATTCAATCTCGCTTCTCAATTTCTTGAAGGAAATGTAAGAGAATGTCCGATTTCAATGCATTCGACACAACTTTCAAACACAGCACTACATTGAAGGGTTGAAAAAAGGCTCTAAACTGACATCTTAAGAGAAAGTAAAAAAATAAAATAACTACTTAATTAACTAACTTCTAAAAACTTATGGTATAACTTATGGAATAACTTATGAAATAACTTATTATATAACTAATAATATAACTACTCAAAATAAAGTTTAGTCGTGAGAGGGTGAGTTGTTAAGTCACCATTCTGACCAAGCAACGTAAAATTTAAGCAAAGCTGAAACGTACAAAAAACAACCAGTCTCCCACATACACCCACCAACAAGAAACCATACCCAGATATACACCCAATCAGATGGGTGGTAGATATCTGGGTATAATTTCTTATCATTCAAGTCATTCATCGAGATAATGTAGACGGGTTTAGCTACATTCAGATCTCAACAAATTCAATCTCGCTTCTCAATTTCTTGAAGGAAATGTAAGAGAATGTTCGATTTCAATGCATTCGACACAACTTTCAAACACAGCACTACATTGAAGGGTTGAAAAGAGGCTCTAAACTGACATCTTAAGAGAAAATAAAAAAATAAAATAACTACTTAATTAACTAACTACTAAAAACTTATGGTATAACTTATGGAATAACTTATGAAATAACTTATTATATAACTACTAATATAACTACTCAAAATAAAGTTTAGTCGTGAGAGGGTGAGTTGTTAAGTCACCATTCTGACCAAGCAACGTAAAATTTAAGCAAAGCTGAAACGTACAAAAAACAACCAGTCTCCCACATACACCCACCAACAAGAAACCATACCCAGATATACACCCAATCAGATGGGTGGTAGATATCTGGGTATAATTTCTTATCATTCAAGTCATTCATCGAGATAATGTAGACGGGTTTAGCTACATTCAGATCTCAACAAATTCAATCTCGCTTCTCAATTTCTTGAAGGAAATGTAAGAGAATGTTCGATTTCAATGCATTCGACACAACTTTCAAACACAGCACTACATTGAAGGGTTGAAAAGAGGCTCTAAACTGACATCTTAAGAGAAAATAAAAAAATAAAATAACTACTTAATTAACTAACTACTAAAAACTTATGGTATAACTAATGGAATAACTTATGAAATAACTTATTATATAACTACTAATATAACTACTCAAAATAAAGTTTAGTCGTGAGAGGGTGAGTTGTTAAGTCACCATTCTGACCAAGCAACGTAAAATTTAAGCAAAGCTGAAACGTACAAAAAATAACCAGTCTCCCACATACACCCACCAACAAGAAACCATACCCAGATATACACCCAATCAGATGGGTGGTAGATATCTGGGTATAATTTCTTATCATTCAAGTCATTCATCGAGACAATGTAGACGGGTTTAGCTACATTCAGATCTCAACAAATTCAATCTCGCTTCTCAATTTCTTGAAGGAAATGTAAGAGAATGTTCGATTTCAATGCATTCGACACAACTTTCAAACACAGCACTACATTGAAGGGTTGAAAAGAGGCTCTAAACTGACATCTTAAGAGAAAATAAAAAAATAAAATAACTACTTAATTAACTAATTACTAAAAACTTATGGTATAACTTATGGAATAACTTATGAAATAACTTATTATATAACTACTAATATAACTACTCAAAATAAAGTTTAGTCGTGAGAAGGTGAGTTGTTAAGTCACCATTCTGACCAAGCAACGTAAAATTTAAGCAAAGCTGAAACGTACAAAAAACAACCAGTCTCCCACATACACCCACCAACAAGAAACCATACCCAGATATACACCCAATCAGATGGGTGGTAGATATCTGGGTATAATTTCTTATCATTCAAGTCATTCATCGAGATAATGTAGACGGGTTTAGCTACATTCAGATCTCAACAAATTCAATCTGGCTTCTCAATTTCTTGAAGGAAATGTAAGAGAATGTTCGATTTCAATGCATTCGACACAACTTTCAAACACAGCACTACATTGAAGGGTTGAAAAGAGGCTCTAAACTGACATTTTAAGAGAAAATAAAAAAATAAAATAACTACTTATTTAACTAACTACTAAAAACTTATGGTATAACTTATGGAATAACTTATGAAATAACTTATTATATAACTACTAATATAACTACTCAAAATAAAGTTTAGTCGTGAGAGGGTGAGTTGTTAAGTCACCATTCTGACCAAGCAACGTAAAATTTAAGCAAAGCTGAAACGTACAAAAAACAACCAGTCTCCCACATACACCCACCAACAAGAAACCATACCCAGATATACACCCAATCAGATGGGTGGTAGATATCTGGGTATAATTTCTTATCATTCAAGTCATTCATCGAGATAATGTAGACGGGTTTAGCTACATTCAGATCTCAACAAATTCAATCTGGCTTCTCAATTTCTTGAAGGAAATGTAAGAGATTGTTCGATTTCAATGCATTCGACACAACTTTCAAACACAGCACTACATTGAAGGGTTGAAAAGAGGCTCTAAACTGACATTTTAAGAGAAAATAAAAAAATAAAATAACTACTTATTTAACTAACTACTAAAAACTTATGGTATAACTTATGGAATAACTTATGAAATAACTTATTATATAACTACTAATATAACTACTCAAAATAAAGTTTAGTCGTGAGAGGGTGAGTTGTTAAGTCACCATTCTGACCAAGCAACGTAAAATTTAAGCAAAGCTGAAACGTACAAAAAACAACCAGTCTCCCACATACACCCACCAACAAGAAACCATACCCAGATATACACCCAATCAGATGGGTGGTAGATATCTGGGTATAATTTCTTATCATTCAAGTCATTCATCGAGATAATGTAGACGGGTTTAGCTACATTCAGATCTCAACAAATTCAATCTCGCTTCTCAATTTCTTGAAGGAAATGTAAGAGAATGTTCGATTTCAATGCATTCGACACAACTTTCAAACACAGCACTACATTGAAGGGTTGAAAAGAGGCTCTAAACTGACATCTTAAGAGAAAATAAAAAAATAAAATAACTACTTAATTAACTAACTACTAAAAACTTATGGTATAACTTATGGAATAACTTATGAAATAACTTATTATATAACTACTAATATAACTACTCAAAATAAAGTTTAGTCGTGAGAGGGTGAGTTGTTAAGTCACCATTCTGACCAAGCAACGTAAAATTTAAGCAAAGCTGAAACGTACAAAAAACAACCAGTCTCCCACATACACCCACCAACAAGAAACCATACCCAGATATACACCCAATCAGATGGGTGGTAGATATCTGGGTATAATTTCTTATCATTCAAGTCATTCATCGAGATAATGTAGACGGGTTTAGCTACATTCAGATCTCAACAAATTCAATCTCGCTTCTCAATTTCTTGAAGGAAATGTAAGAGAATGTTCGATTTCAATGCATTCGACACAACTTTCAAACACAGCACTACATTGAAGGGTTGAAAAGAGGCTCTAAACTGACATCTTAAGAGAAAATAAAAAAATAAAATAACTACTTAATTAACTAACTACTAAAAACTTATGGTATAACTAATGGAATAACTTATGAAATAACTTATTATATAACTACTAATATAACTACTCAAAATAAAGTTTAGTCGTGAGAGGGTGAGTTGTTAAGTCACCATTCTGACCAAGCAACGTAAAATTTAAGCAAAGCTGAAACGTACAAAAAATAACCAGTCTCCCACATACACCCACCAACAAGAAACCATACCCAGATATACACCCAATCAGATGGGTGGTAGATATCTGGGTATAATTTCTTATCATTCAAGTCATTCATCGAGATAATGTAGACGGGTTTAGCTACATTCAGATCTCAACAAATTCAATCTCGCTTCTCAATTTCTTGAAGGAAATGTAAGAGAATGTTCGATTTCAATGCATTCGACACAACTTTCAAACACAGCACTACATTGAAGGGTTGAAAAGAGGCTCTAAACTGACATCTTAAGAGAAAATAAAAAAATAAAATAACTACTTAATTAACTAATTACTAAAAACTTATGGTATAACTTATGGAATAACTTATGAAATAACTTATTATATAACTACTAATATAACTACTCAAAATAAAGTTTAGTCGTGAGAAGGTGAGTTGTTAAGTCACCATTCTGACCAAGCAACGTAAAATTTAAGCAAAGCTGAAACGTACAAAAAACAACCAGTCTCCCACATACACCCACCAACAAGAAACCATACCCAGATATACACCCAATCAGATGGGTGGTAGATATCTGGGTATAATTTCTTATCATTCAAGTCATTCATCGAGATAATGTAGACGGGTTTAGCTACATTCAGATCTCAACAAATTCAATCTGGCTTCTCAATTTCTTGAAGGAAATGTAAGAGAATGTTCGATTTCAATGCATTCGACACAACTTTCAAACACAGCACTACATTGAAGGGTTGAAAAGAGGCTCTAAACTGACATTTTAAGAGAAAATAAAAAAATAAAATAACTACTTATTTAACTAACTACTAAAAACTTATGGTATAACTTATGGAATAACTTATGAAATAACTTATTATATAACTACTAATATAACTACTCAAAATAAAGTTTAGTCGTGAGAGGGTGAGTTGTTAAGTCACCATTCTGACCAAGCAACGTAAAATTTAAGCAAAGCTGAAACGTACAAAAAACAACCAGTCTCCCACATACACCCACCAACAAGAAACCATACCCAGATATACACCCAATCAGATGGGTGGTAGATATCTGGGTATAATTTCTTATCATTCAAGTCATTCATCGAGATAATGTAGACGGGTTTAGCTACATTCAGATCTCAACAAATTCAATCTGGCTTCTCAATTTCTTGAAGGAAATGTAAGAGATTGTTCGATTTCAATGCATTCGACACAACTTTCAAACACAGCACTACATTGAAGGGTTGAAAAGAGGCTCTAAACTGACATTTTAAGAGAAAATAAAAAAATAAAATAACTACTTATTTAACTAACTACTAAAAACTTATGGTATAACTTATGGAATAACTTATGAAATAACTTATTATATAACTACTAATATAACTACTCAAAATAAAGTTTAGTCGTGAGAGGGTGAGTTGTTAAGTCACCATTCTGACCAAGCAACGTAAAATTTAAGCAAAGCTGAAACGTACAAAAAACAACCAGTCTCCCACATACACCCACCAACAAGAAACCATACCCAGATATACACCCAATCAGATGGGTGGTAGATATCTGGGTATAATTTCTTATCATTCAAGTCATTCATCGAGATAATGTAGACGGGTTTAGCTACATTCAGATCTCAACAAATTCAATCTCGCTTCTCAATTTCTTGAAGGAAATGTAAGAGAATGTTCGATTTTAATGCATTCGACACAACTTTCAAACACAGCACTACATTGAAGGGTTGAAAAGAGGCTCTAAACTGACATCTTAAGAGAAAATAAAAAAATAAAATAACTACTTAATTAACTTACTACTAAAAACTTATGGTATAACTTATGGAATAACTTATGAAATAACTTATTATATAACTACAAATATAACTACTCAAAATAAAGTTTAGTCGTGAGAGGGTGAGTTGTAAAGGCACCATTCTGACCAAGCAACGTAAAATTTAAGCAAAGCTGAAACGTACAAAAAACAACCAGTCTCCCACATACACCCACCAACAAGAAACCATACCCAGATATACACCCAATCAGATGGGTGGTAGATATCTGGGTATAATTTCTTATCATTCAAGTCGTTCATCGAGATAATGTAGACGGGTTTAGCTACATTCAGATCTCAACAAATTCAATCTGGCTTCTCAATTTCTTGAAGGAAATGTAAGAGAATGTCCGATTTCAATGCATTCGACACAACTTTCAAACACAGCACTACATTGAAGGGTTGAAAAGAGGCTCTAAACTGACATCTTAAGAGAAAGTAAAAAAATAAAATAACTACTTAATTAACTAACTTCTAAAAACTTATGGTATAACTTATGGAATAACTTATGAAATAACTTATTATATAACTAATAATATAACTACTCAAAATAAAGTTTAGTCGTGAGAGGGTGAGTTGTTAAGTCACCATTCTGACCAAGCAACGTAAAATTTAAGCAAAGCTGAAA
Organism: Sisyra nigra; assembly: GCA_958496155.1. NCBI lineage: Eukaryota > Metazoa > Arthropoda > Insecta > Neuroptera > Sisyridae > Sisyra > Sisyra nigra. The sequence continues at coordinate 18,540,520 of OY292319.1, read as the reverse complement.
CGTACAAAAAACAACCAATCTCCCACATACACCCACCAACAAGAAACCATACCCAGATATACACCCAATCAGATGGGTGGTAGATATCTGGGTATAATTTCTTATCATTCAAGTCATTCATCGAGATATTGTAGACGGGTTTAGCTACATTCAGATCTCAACAAATTCAATCTCGCTTCTCAATTTCTTGAAGGAAATGTAAGAGAATGTTCGATTTCAATGCATTCGACACAACTTTCAAACACAGCACTACATTGAAGGGTTGAAAAGAGGCTCTAAACTGACATCTTAAGAGAAAATAAAAAAATAAAATAACTACTTAATTAACTAACTACTAAAAACTTATGGTATAACTTATGGAATAACTTATGAAATAACTTATTATATAACTACTAATATAACTACTCAAAATAAAGTTTAGTCGTGAGAGGGTGAGTTGTTAAGTCACCATTCTGACCAAGCAACGTAAAATTTAAGCAAAGCTGAAACGTACAAAAAACAACCAGTCTCCCACATACACCCACCAACAAGAAACCATACCCAGATATACACCCAATCAGATGGGTGGTAGATATCTGGGTATAATTTCTTATCATTCAAGTCATTCATCGAGATAATGTAGACGGGTTTAGCTACATTCAGATCTCAACAAATTCAATCTCGCTTCTCAATTTCTTGAAGGAAATGTAAGAGAATGTTCGATTTCAATGCATTCGACACAACTTTCAAACACAGCACTACATTGAAGGGTTGAAAAGAGGCTCTAAACTGACATCTTAAGAGAAAATAAAAAAATAAAATAACTACTTAATTAACTAACTACTAAAAACTTATGGTATAACTAATGGAATAACTTATGAAATAACTTATTATATAACTACTAATATAACTACTCAAAATAAAGTTTAGTCGTGAGAGGGTGAGTTGTTAAGTCACCATTCTGACCAAGCAACGTAAAATTTAAGCAAAGCTGAAACGTACAAAAAACAACCAATCTCCCACATACACCCACCAACAAGAAACCATACCCAGATATACACCCAATCAGATGGGTGGTAGATATCTGGGTATAATTTCTTATCATTCAAGTCATTCATCGAGATATTGTAGACGGGTTTAGCTACATTCAGATCTCAACAAATTCAATCTCGCTTCTCAATTTCTTGAAGGAAATGTAAGAGAATGTTCGATTTCAATGCATTCGACACAACTTTCAAACACAGCACTACATTGAAGGGTTGAAAAGAGGCTCTAAACTGACATCTTAAGAGAAAATAAAAAAATAAAATAACTACTTAATTAACTAACTACTAAAAACTTATGGTATAACTTATGGAATAACTTATGAAATAACTTATTATATAACTACTAATATAACTACTCAAAATAAAGTTTAGTCGTGAGAGGGTGAGTTGTTAAGTCACCATTCTGACCAAGCAACGTAAAATTTAAGCAAAGCTGAAACGTACAAAAAACAACCAGTCTCCCACATACACCCACCAACAAGAAACCATACCCAGATATACACCCAATCAGATGGGTGGTAGATATCTGGGTATAATTTCTTATCATTCAAGTCATTCATCGAGATAATGTAGACGGGTTTAGCTACATTCAGATCTCAACAAATTCAATCTCGCTTCTCAATTTCTTGAAGGAAATGTAAGAGAATGTTCGATTTCAATGCATTCGACACAACTTTCAAACACAGCACTACATTGAAGGGTTGAAAAGAGGCTCTAAACTGACATCTTAAGAGAAAATAAAAAAATAAAATAACTACTTAATTAACTAACTACTAAAAACTTATGGTATAACTAATGGAATAACTTATGAAATAACTTATTATATAACTACTAATATAACTACTTAAAATAAAGTTTAGTCGTGAGAGGGTGAGTTGTTAAGTCACCATTCTGACCAAGCAACGTAAAATTTAAGCAAAGCTGAAACGTACAAAAAATAACCAGTCTCCCACATACACCCACCAACAAGAAACCATACCCAGATATACACCCAATCAGATGGGTGGTAGATATCTGGGTATAATTTCTTATCATTCAAGTCATTCATCGAGATAATGTAGACGGGTTTAGCTACATTCAGATCTCAACAAATTCAATCTCGCTTCTCAATTTTTTGAAGGAAATGTAAGAGAATGTTCGATTTCAATGCATTCGACACAACTTTCAAACACAGCACTACATTGAAGGGTTGAAAAGAGGCTCTAAACTGACATCTTAAGAGAAAATAAAAAAATAAAATAACTACTTAATTAACTAATTACTAAAAACTTATGGTATAACTTATGGAATAACTTATGATATAACTTATTATATAACTACTAATATAACTACTCAAAATAAAGATTAGTCGTGAGAGGGTGAGTTGTTAAGTCACCATTCTGACCAAGCAACGTAACATTTAAGCAAAGCTGAAACGTAGAAAAAACAACCAATCTCCCACATACACCCACCAACAAGAAACCATACCCAGATATACACCCAATCAGATGGGTGGTAGATATCTGGGTATAATTTCTTATCATTCAAGTCATTCATCGAGATAATGTAGACGGGTTTAGCTACATTCAGATCTCAACAAATTCAATCTGGCTTCTCAATTTCTTGAAGGAAATGTAAGAGAATGTTCGATTTCAATGCATTCGACACAACTTTCAAACACAGCACTACATTGAAGGGTTGAAAAGAGGCTCTAAACTGACATCTTAAGAGAAAATAAAAAAATAAAATAACTACTTAATTAACTAACTACTAAAAACGTATGGTATAACTTATGGAATAACTTATGAAATAACTTATTATATAACTACTAATATAACTACTCAAAATAAAGTTTAGTCGTGAGAGGGTGAGTTGTTAAGTCACCATTCTGACCAAGCAACGTAAAATTTAAGCAAACCTGAAACGTACAAAAAACAACCAGTCTCCCACATACACCCACCAACAAGAAACCATACCCAGATATACACCCAATCAGATGGGTGGTAGATATCTGGGTATAATTTCTTATCATTCAAGTCATTCATCGAGATAATGTAGACGGGTTTAGCTACATTCAGATCTCAACAAATTTAATCTGACTTCTCAATTTCTTGAAGGAAATGTAAGAGAATGTTCGATTTCAATGCATTCGACACAACTTTCAAACACAGCACTACATTGAAGGGTTGAAAAGAGGCTCTAAACTGACATTTTAAGAGAAAATAAAAAAATAAAATAACTACTTAATTAACTAACTACTAAAAACTTATGGTATAACTTATGGAATAACTTATGAAATAACTTATTATATAACTTATTATATAACTTATAATATAACTACTCAAAATAAAGTTTAGTCGTGAGAGGGTGAGTTGTTAAGTCACCATTCTGACCAAGCAACGTAAAATTTAAGCAAAGCTGAAACGTACAAAAAACAACCAATCTCCCACATACACCCACCAACAAGAAACCATACCCAGATATACACCCAATCAGATGGGTGGTAGATATCTGGGTATAATTTCTTATCATTCAAGTCATTCATCGAGATAATGTAGACGGGTTTAGCTACATTCAGATCTCAACAAATTCAATCTCGCTTCTCAATTTCTTGAAGGAAATGTAAGAGAATGTTCGATTTCAATGCATTCGACACAACTTTCAAACACAGCACTACATTGAAGGGTTGAAAAGAGGCTCTAAACTGACATCTTAAGAGAAAATAAAAAAATAAAATAACTATTTAATTAACTAACTACTAAAAACTTATGGTATAACTTATGGAATAACTTATGAAATAACTTATTATATAACTACTAATATAACTACTCAAAATAAAGTTTAGTCGTGAGAGGGTGAGTTGTTAAGTCACCATTCTGACCAAGCAACGTAAAATTTAAGCAAAGCTGAAACGTACAAAAAACAACCAGTCTCCCACATACACCCACCAACAAGAAACCATACCCAGATATACACCCAATCAGATGGGTGGTAGATATCTGGGTATAATTTCTTATCATTCAAGTCATTCATCGAGATAATGTAGACGGGTTTAGCTACATTCAGATCTCAACAAATTCAATCTCGCTTCTCAATTTCTTGAAGGAAATGTAAGAGAATGTTCGATTTCAATGCATTCGACACAACTTTCAAACACAGCACTACATTGAAGGGTTGAAAAGAGGCTCTAAACTGACATCTTAAGAGAAAATAAAAAAATAAAATAAATACTTAATTAACTAACTACTAAAAACTTATGGTATAACTAATGGAATAACTTATGAAATAACTTATTATATAACTACTAATATAACTACTCAAAATAAAGTTTAGTCGTGAGAGGGTGAGTTGTTAAGTCACCATTCTGACCAAGCAACGTAAAATTTAAGCAAAGCTGAAACGTACAAAAAACAACCAGTCTCCCACATACACCCACCAACAAGAAACCATACCCAGATATACACCCAATCAGATGGGTGGTAGATATCTGGGTATAATTTCTTATCATTCAAGTCATTCATCGAGATAATGTAGACGGGTTTAGCTACATTCAGATCTCAACAAATTCAATCTCGCTTCTCAATTTCTTGAAGGAAATGTAAGAGAATGTCCGATTTCAATGCATTCGACACAACTTTCAAACACAGCACTACATTGAAGGGTTGAAAAGAGGCTCTAAACTGACATCTTAAGAGAAAGTAAAAAAATAAAATAACTACTTAATTAACTAACTTCTAAAAACTTATGGTATAACTTATGGAATAACTTATGAAATAACTTATTATATAACTAATAATATAACTACTCAAAATAAAGTTTAGTCGTGAGAGGGTGAGTTGTTAAGTCACCATTCTGACCAAGCAACGTAAAATTTAAGCAAAGCTGAAACGTACAAAAAACAACCAATCTCCCACATACATACACCCACCAACCAGAAACCATACCCAGATATACACCCAATCAGATGGGTGGTAGATATCTGGGTATAATTTCTTATCATTCAAGTCATTCATCGAGATAATGTAGACGGGTTTAGCTACATTCAGATCTCAACAAATTCAATCTGGCTTCTCAATTTCTTGAAGGAAATGTAAGAGAATGTTCGATTTCAATGCATTCGACACAACTTTCAAACACAGCGCTACATTGAAGGGTTGAAAAGAGGCTCTAAACTGACATTTTAAGAGAAAATAAAAAAATAAAATAACTACTTAATTAACTAACTTCTAAAAACTTATGGTATAACTTATGGAATAACTTATGGAATAACTTATGAAATAACTTATTATATAACTTATAATATAACTACTCAAAATAAAGTTTAGTCGTGAGAGGGTGAGTTGTTAAGTCACCATTCTGACCAAGCAACGTAAAATTTAAGCAAAGCTGAAACGTACAAAAAACAACCAATCTCCCACATACACCCACCAACAAGAAACCATACCCAGATATACACCCAATCAGATGGGTGGTAGATATCTGGGTATAATTTCTTATCATTCAAGTCATTCATCGAGATAATGTAGACGGGTTTAGCTACATTCAGATCTCAACAAATTCAATCTGGCTTCTCAATTTCTTGAAGGAAATGTAAGAGAATGTTCGATTTCAATGCATTCGACACAACTTTCAAACACAGCGCTACATTGAAGGGTTGAAAAGAGGCTCTAAACTGACATTTTAAGAGAAAATAAAAAAATAAAATAACTACTTAATTAACTAACTACTAAAAACTTATGGTATAACTTATGGAATAACTTATGAAATAACTTATTATATAACTACTAATATAACTACTCAAAATAAAGTTTAGTCGTGAGAAGGTGAGTTGTTAAGTCACCATTCTGACCAAGCAACGTAAAATTTAAGCAAAGCTGAAACGTACAAAAAACAACCAGTCTCCCACATACACCCACCAACAAGAAACCATACCCAGATATACACCCAATCAGATGGGTGGTAGATATCTGGGTATAATTTCTTATCATTCAAGTCATTCATCGAGATAATGTAGACGGGTTTAGCTACATTCAGATCTCAACAAATTCAATCTGGCTTCTCAATTTCTTGAAGGAAATGTAAGAGAATGTTCGATTTCAATGCATTCGACACAACTTTCAAACAAAGCGCTACATTGAAGGGTTGAAAAGAGGCTCTAAACTGACATTTTAAGAGAAAATAAAAAAATAAAATAACTACTTAATTAACTAACTACTAAAAACTTATGGTATAACTTATGGAATAACTTATGAAATAACTTATTATATAACTACTAATATAACTACTCAAAATAAAGTTTAGTCGTGAGAAGGTGAGTTGTTAAGTCACCATTCTGACCAAGCAACGTAAAATTTAAGCAAAGCTGAAACGTACAAAAAACAACCAGTCTCCCACATACACCCACCAACAAGAAACCATACCCAGATATACACCCAATCAGATGGGTGGTAGATATCTGGGTATAATTTCTTATCATTCAAGTCATTCATCGAGATAATGTAGACGGGTTTTGCTACATTCAGATCTCAACAAATTCAATCTGGCTTCTCAATTTCTTGAAGGAAATGTAAGAGAATGTTCGATTTCAATGCATTCGACACAACTTTCAAACACAGCACTACATTGAAGAGTTGAAAAGAGGCTCTAAACTGACATCTTAAGAGAAAATAAAAAAATAAAATAACTACCTAATTAACTAACTACTAAAAAAGTATGGTATAACTTATGGAATAACTTATGAAATAACTTATTATATAACTACTAATATAACTACTCAAAATAAAGTTTAATCGTGAGAGGGTGAGTTGTTAAGTCACCATTCTGACCAAGCAACGTAAAATTTAAGCAAAGCTGAAACGTACAAAAAACAACCAGTCTCCCACATACACCCACCAACAAGAAACCATACCCAGATATACACCCAATCAGATGGGTGGTAGATATCTGGGTATAATGTCTTAACATTCAAGTCATTCATCGAGATAATGTAGACGAGTTTAGCTACATTCAGATCTCAACAAATTCAATCTGGCTTCTCAATTTCTTGAAGGAAATGTAAGAGAATGTTCGATTTCAATGCATTCGACACAACTTTCAAACACAGCACTACATTGAAGGGTTAAAAAGAGGCTCTAAACTGACATTTTAAGAGAAAATAAAAAAATAAAATAACTACTTAATTAACTAACTTCTAAAAACTTATGGTATAACTTATGGAATAACTTATGAAATAACTTATGAAATAACTTATTATATAACTTATAATATAACTACTCAAAATAAAGTTTAGTCGTGAGAGGGTGAGTTGTTACGTCACCATTCTGACCAAGCAACGTAAAATTTAAGCAAAGCTGAAACGTACAAAAAACAACCAATCTCCCACATACACCCACCAACAAGAAACCATACCCAGATATACACCCAATCAGATGGGTGGTAGATATCTGGGTATAATTTCTTATCATTCAAGTCATTCATCGAGATAATGTAGACGGGTTTAGCTACATTCAGATCTCAACAAATTCAATCTCGCTTCTCAATTTCTTGAAGGAAATGTAAGAGAATGTTCGATTTCAATGCATTCGACACAACTTTCAAACACAGCACTACATTGAAGGGTTGAAAAGAGGCTCTAAACTGACATCTTAAGAGAAAATAAAAAAATAAAATAACTATTTAATTAACTAACTACTAAAAACTTATGGTATAACTTATGGAATAACTTATGAAATAACTTATTATATAACTACTAATATAACTACTCAAAATAAAGTTTAGTCGTGAGAGGGTGATTTGTTAAGTCACCATTCTGACCAAGCAACGTAAAATTTAAGCAAAGCTGAAACGTACAAAAAACAACCAGTCTCCCACATACACCCACCAACAAGAAACCATACCCAGATATACACCCAATCAGATGGGTGGTAGATATCTGGGTATAATTTCTTATCATTCAAGTCATTCATCGAGATAATGTAGACGGGTTTAGCTACATTCAGATCTCAACAAATTCAATCTCGCTTCTCAATTTCTTGAAGGAAATGTAAGAGAATGTTCGATTTCAATGCATTCGACACAACTTTCAAACACAGCACTACATTGAAGGGTTGAAAAGAGGCTCTAAACTGACATCTTAAGAGAAAATAAAAAAATAAAATAAATACTTAATTAACTAACTACTAAAAACTTATGGTATAACTTATGGAATAACTTATGAAATAACTTATTATATAACTACTAATATAACTACTCAAAATAAAGTTTAGTCGTGAGAGGGTGTTAAATACACTAATTATTTAACACAAATTAATATAATTGAGTAAGGTCCTGTGTTTAATGCGGGCCTGAAAACTAGTTTGGGTTGATATAGTTTTAATATCTATCACTAGATCGGGCAGCAGTAGTTTTGAGATGACTTCAACGAGAGGTCGTAGTTCGTCACCATGTGTTGAGTTTTTAACAGTTTAACGTGCTGTGCAATACAGACAAATAATGTTATTTACAAGTTAGATTAAAATAAATTAACCAGAAACAAAATTAATGTAATCAATGTGAAATTACTAATTTACAAATTAATCATTAAATTACATTAATTTCAATATGTTAAATTCACGGTTGCAACAACGAAGCGATTGTTTAATTTCTTATTATCCCATTGTATCCTTCTTCCACAACGCCATTTTTTCATGTTTCTTTTTATGTGGGAACCACGCTATCGAAGTTAAGGATTCCTACATAGAAAAATGGTCCTTCGAGCCTTAAAAAAGTTTACTACGTTAAAAGTTTGGTTCTTTGAGCCGTAAAAAAGTTTGATAAAATTTAAAAGTGATTCTTTGAATTAATAAAAAAGTGGTGACAGTTAAATTGACAGTTTGAGTTTGAAAATTTTGGCGGTTGAATTTTTACTACCAGTTTGAGATCAACAGTTTGTGTGTGGAAGATTGGACCAGTTTGTGAAGAGCAGTTTGAACAAATCAGAACATTTGCGTTCCGATTGATGTTAACAGGTGTTAAGAACATTTGCGTTCGAGTTTGCTGCAGTTTGGTGGCTGAGTTTGAAAATTGGAGGTTAAGCGGAATTCGCAGCGCAACGTGTTCGTCGGCGCGGAAAGTTTGCAGCGCAACGTGTTCGACAGCGCGGGAAGTTTGAAAAAATTCATTGTAGTAACTAAATAATTGTTATTATAAATTCAAAGTTTGGGGTTAATAACTGAAAAGTTTTAATCTATGTTTATTTGTAACGATTGTTTACATACATTTTTCAAAGGTTTAGTTTAAGTTTGCAGTTAGGTTGGAAAAAGATTGTTTATTTTTCTTAGATTTACCTTAGTTTTTGCACTGTTATTGTTTTTTTTATATAATTTTTCAAAGGTTCTTAGTGTATGCAGCTAAGGATTATATGTTAAGTTTTTTTGCCGTTTGGGTGCATTGCGTGTTGTTGAAGTTCCAAGGTTTACCTCAGTCTTATTATTTTTTGTTCGTAAATTTTTCTCAAAATGGCTGAGGAGGCTCTTGTAATCAAAAAGTTAAAAGCACAGCGTGGAGTTTTAAAATCTAGTATTACTCGCATTGAGAAATATGTTAATGAAAAAATTAATGAAGCTGAAAATTTTTCAGAACAGTTTGAGATTAGATCACAAAGTTTAAAAGAATGTTTCCAAGAATATAAAAAAGTTAATATAGATATTCATAGTTTAGAAGATACTGTTTCTGAGGTGGATGAGACCGAAGACAAATATTATGAGGTCAGTTCGCAAATTTCAAAATATTTAAAATCTAAAATTAGTGTTGAAGTTGCCAGTCTGGCACCAGTTTTTTCTAAGTTGCCTAATTTAGAATTACGGAGTTATAATGGTAAAGAAATCTCCAAATTTAAAGAATTTTACGAAATGTTTGTTGCAGTAGTCCATAACCAAAGCAGTCTTTCGGACGTGCAAAGGCTATGCTATTTAAGGAAGTATTTAGAGGGTGAAGCCTTGGCACTAATTAACAATTTGCCGTTAACTAACGATTCTTATGGGGCGGCTGTAGAATTATTAAAAAAGAGATACGACAATGAATCATTAATAATTAGTTCTCATATATATGCCATTTTGGACATACCAATTATTCAAAAGGGTACTGCAGCAAACATAAGGGAATTTGTGTCAATATGTAAGCAGCATTTAAGTGCCTTAACCAATTTAAAGCAACCGGTTGATCATTGGGACATGATTATTATTTGTATTCTTACAAAAAAGTTGGATCTATACACAAACCGAGCATTTCAGTTAGTAAAAGATAAATCGAAGTTACCGACCCTTGCTGAATTTTTTGACTTTTTAGAGTGTAGGGCGATTAGTTTTGAAAATACTGAAAGCACGGATTCAAATATTGGTCACCGTGTTAAACAAAGGGTTGTTAATCTAGCCACTAATAAATTGAAAAAAATATATTGCCTTTTTTGTTCGTTGGAAGGGCACAGGCTCTATAATTGCAAAAAATTTAAATTAAGTCCCATAGACGAAAGAATTAACTTTGTTCAACAGAACAAATTATGTAGGCGTTGTCTCAACAGCCATTCGGACATTTGCAAGCTAAATTATAAATGCTCAAAATGTCATCAAGACCACAATTTGCTGATACACAAGGATAATGGGGGTTCCGACAGAAGTCAACCTTCAACATCTAAGTTTTCAAATCAAAAATTGACATTATTTAGTAACAACATCGAAAGCTTGCCGAATATTATTTTACCTACGGCAAAAATAGGCATGTACGATAAAAACGGGCAGCAAATTGTCGTCAAGGCATTGCTCGATAGTGCAAGCCAAACATCTTTTATTACGGAAAGATTATTTAGGCTTTTAAAATATGATCCATTTCAAAATGAGTTAAATATTGTGGGAATTTCAAACCATGCTACAAAAATAACCAAGGCGGTAAATATTGAAATACATTCTTGTGCCTACAATTACAGCCAAAGGGTAACCTGCGCAGTTGTGGAAAAGATTACGAATCCGCTTCCGCAGGAACGCTTTGACATTCACCACCTTAGGTTTCCGCCAAATATTAAATTAGCTGATGAATCCTTTAATTCACCGAATGAAATTTCCATGCTGCTAAGCGCAGACGTATTGTTTAGGTGTTTTCTCCCCGAAACAATTAAACTTGGAGGGGGGTTACCTGTTTTACAAAACACTAGGTTTGGATATATTATCGGAGGTCACATATCCAGGGGATGCCAAAATGGGCATTCTGTATGTTTTTCTCTGCAGTCTGAGCGCTGTTTGGAAACTTTAGATGATTTATGCGCACGGTTTTGGGAAACTGAGAAGGTACCTCAACGGTTTGTTGAATATGAGAGTGATCACGAAGCATGCGAAACATTGTTTCAGGACTCTGTGGTCATAAAAAACAACGGGTTTCAAGTAAAATTACCATTAAAGTTGCCTATTGATCAGATTAGACTGGGTGATTCATTTTCAATAGCATTAAAAAGGCTCCATAATTTAGAAAGACGATTTTTAAGGGATCCGTCGTTGTTCGAGGCTTATTCGGAATTCATTAAAGAGTATATCGACTTGGGTCATGCAAAAATACTTAATTTACAACATTATAATTTAGAAGGGAAGCCAGTATATTTCTTGGCGCACCATCCAGTCATTAGAAACGACAAAAAAACGACAAAGGTTCGTGTAGTTTTCGATGGAAGTATGAAAACAGATAAAGGAATCTGTGTAAATGACTTAATGTACAGTGGAAAATCGGTACAAAGTGACTTATTCGACGTATTGATTTATTTTCGAACTTATAATTACACCTTATTATGCGACATTAAACAAATGTACAGGCAAATACAAATTCACCCGGATCACAGGCAATTTCAAAATATTTTGTGGAGGAACAGCGCTAACGAGCCAGTTCAAATTTTGCAATTGCAAACTGTGACTTATGGGTTAAACAGTTCGCCGTTTTTGGCCACCAGGTGTCTAGAGGAGCTAGCGCTCCAAGAAAGGGAAAATTATCCGTTAGCCGCAAAGGCAATTTTAAAAAATACTTACGTCGACGATATTATTACTGGGGCAGATTCAATTGAGGAAACAATTAAATTAAAAAATCAATTAAACGAATTATTGCGTGTAGGTAATTTTAGTCTGCACAAATGGTCTTCAAATGACCAAAGAAATTTAGAGGATATTCCATTAAATCTTCAGCAGTTTGACGAACTGGACATTAGGGCTGACAACTTCGTCATGAAAACTTTGGGCGTTTCATACCATACCAAGTTGGATGAATTTAAATTAGAATGTCCAGTCAAAGAAATACGGGACAAATTCACAAAACGTCGCGTTTTACAATTTATTTATAAATTCTACGACCCATTGGGTTTCGCTGGTCCAATTATTTGTACGGCCAAATTACTTATGCAAGGGCTATGGCAGCATAAGATCGGGTGGGATGAACCATTACCTGAATTTATTGATATACCGTGGAAAGGGTTTGCAAATAGTCTGATATCAATGGCTCCCATTCAAATTAAACGAAGTTTGAGTTTATCCAATGCTGAGCGGGTTGAACTGATTGGGTATTGTGACGCATCGCTGATGGCTTACGGCTGTTGCTTGTATGTGAGAGTAATTAAAAATGATGGAACAATTGCAGTAAATTTACTTTGTTCGAAATCAAGGATAGCACCCATCAATAAAAAACTAACAATACCAAAACTAGAATTAAATAGTTGCCTTTTGCTATCTCAGCTTACACATAAAATTTGTAATTTATTAAATTCATACATCAGCAACGTAATTTTACATACAGACTCAAAAATTTGTATAGCTTGGATCAACTCAAACCCCTTAAAATTAAATGCGTACGTTGCCAACAGGTTATTATTAATAAAGAAACTTAAAGGAAATATAAATTGGTCATATATTAACACTAGTTGCAACCCCGCGGACATCCTAACTAGAAGCATAGAGCCCAATATGCTGGCCACTAATGATCTTTGGTGGCATGGCCCAGAAATTTTGCGTACAAATAAATTTTGTTTAAATTCTATCAGTAACAAAGATAATTTTATGATAAATTTCGACATCGTCGATGATCTTAACGAAAATGTTAAGACATTTGTAGTAGAAAAATTACAATTTATTAAAAAATTTTCCAACATTTCAAAAATGCAAAGAATTGTCGCATACGTTTTAAGATTTATACATAATACACGAAATAAATATAATAGGTTGGAGGGTTATTTAACTCTTGAGGAAATAGAAAATGCTTTGTTAGTCATTATTAGGTACGATCAAAAATTTGCCTTTGCAATAGAAATAGCTTCGTTAGGGGCTGGAAAGGATATTTCCACAAATTTAAATTCTTTAAATCCGTTTTTGGACCACCAAAATATTTTGAGGGTGGGCGGCAGGTTGCAAAATGCAGCTATACCATTTGCACAAAAACACCCAATAATTTTAGGCAAATCAAGCGACATAACAAAATTATTAATTATAAGAGAACATATAAATTTGCTGCATGCGGGACAAAGGCATGTTCTTAGTTCGCTTAATCAAAAATTTTGGTTGATAAATGCCACAAGAGAAATCAAAAAAGTTCTCCATAAATGCATAGTTTGTTTCAAATTAAAGGCAAAATGTGCTCAGCAATTGATGGGATCGCTACCGTACCAAAGAGTAACGATTTCTAAAATTTTCGAAAATTGTGGAATTGATTTCTGTGGGCCGTTTTACGTCAAACAGTCACGGCTTCGTAAAAGTATCACCACAAAGGCTTATATAGCGTTATTCATATGTTTTTCTACAAAGGCTGTTCATTTAGAACTTGTATCTAATTTAACATCAGAAACCTTCATAGCAGCACTTAACAGATTTATAGCCCGCAGAGGCAAACCAACTAACATTCACTGTGACAACGGGTCTACGTTTAAGGGTGCTCAAAGTCAAATGGGTGAATGGATAAAATTGAGTTTAAAGGAACAAAAAGATAAAATAATCAATTTCGCTACATTTCAAGGCATAAAATTTAATTTCATCCCAGCATACTCCCCAGTGTTTGGAGGATTGTGGGAGGCAGGAGTAAAAAGTACAAAATATCATTTAAAACGAGTTATTTCAAATACAATTTTAACATTCGAGGAATTAAACACAGTAGTTATTCAAATTGAAGGTGTTTTAAATTCGAGACCGCTAACGCAACTCTCACAGGATATTAATGACTTAACGTGTTTAACACCGGCCCATTTTCTGATCGGGTCCGCCCTTACAACTTACCCTGAACCTAACTTGGAGCAAATACCGCCAAATCGATTAAAATTTTGGAGACTGTGTACTCAACTGGTACAGTCCTATTGGAAAAAATGGCATAATGAATACATATTACTTTTGCAAAATCGGCCAAAATGGAAAAAGGCAATGCCAAATATAAAGGAAGGAATGCTTGTCCTTTTAAGGGATGAAAATCTTCCTTCATTAAACTGGCCCCTGGCTAGAGTTATTAGAACTGTTCCTGGTAAGGATAACAAGGTCCGAGTTGTAGAGGTAAAAACAACCGGTGGAAATTTAACAACGCGTAATGTTACCAAAATAGCTGTATTACCTATTTACGATGATTAACTTACGAGTATATTAAATATACATTAATTTAAGAATTCTTACGTCATGTATGTTATTTTCAGTTTAGTTCTAATTAATTATATTGTATTCAAATTCAATAAGAATTAAAATTTGTTAAAAAACTTCATTATCATTTAAATTTAAGAAGTAAAATTAATCTTTGTTAAGAAATTTAATAAGTCTTATGTAATAATTTTATTTAGATTTTAATACATTTAATCCTTTATATATTTTTTGCCGTGGTGCCAGCATGTTAAATACACTAATTATTTAACACAAATTAATATAATTGAGTAAGGTCCTGTGTTTAATGCGGGCCTGAAAACTAGTTTGGGTTGATATAGTTTTAATATCTATCACTAGATCGGGCAGCAGTAGTTTTGAGATGACTTCAACGAGAGGTCGTAGTTCGTCACCATGTGTTGAGTTTTTAACAGTTTAACGTGCTGTGCAATACAGACAAATAATGTTATTTACAAGTTAGATTAAAATAAATTAACCAGAAACAAAATTAATGTAATCAATGTGAAATTACTAATTTACAAATTAATCATTAAATTACATTAATTTCAATATGTTAAATTCACGGTTGCAACAACGAAGCGATTGTTTAATTTCTTATTATCCCATTGTATCCTTCTTCCACAACGCCATTTTTTCATGTTTCTTTTTATGTGGGAACCACGCTATCGAAGTTAAGGATTCCTACAGAGGGTGAGTTGTTAAGTCACCATTCTGACCAAGCAACGTAAAATTTAAGCAAAGCTGAAACGTACAAAAAACAACCAGTCTCCCACATACACCCACCAACAAGAAACCATACCCAGATATACACCCAATCAGATGGGTGGTAGATATCTGGGTATAATTTCTTATCATTCAAGTCATTCATCGAGATAATGTAGACGGGTTTAGCTACATTCAGATCTCAACAAATTCAATCTCGCTTCTCAATTTCTTGAAGGAAATGTAAGAGAATGTCCGATTTCAATGCATTCGACACAACTTTCAAACACAGCACTACATTGAAGGGTTGAAAAGAGGCTCTAAACTGACATCTTAAGAGAAAGTAAAAAAATAAAATAACTACTTAATTAACTAACTTCTAAAAACTTATGGTATAACTTATGGAATAACTTATGAAATAACTTATTATATAACTAATAATATAACTACTCAAAATAAAGTTTAGTCGTGAGAGGGTGAGTTGTTAAGTCACCATTCTGACCAAGCAACGTAAAATTTAAGTAAAGCTGAAACGTACAAAAAACAACCAATCTCCCACATACACCCACCAACCAGAAACCATACCCAGATATACACCCAATCAGATGGGTGGTAGATATCTGGGTATAATTTCTTATCATTCAAGGCATTCATCGAGATAATGTAGACGGGTTTAGCTACATTCAGATCTCAACAAATTCAATCTCGCTTCTCAATTTCTTGAAGGAAATGTAAGAGAATGTTCGATTTCAATGCATTCGACACAACTTTCAAACACAGCACTACATTGAAGGGTTGAAAAGAGGCTCTAAACTGACATCTTAAGAGAAAATAAAAAAATAAAATAACTACTTAATTAACTAACTACTAAAAACTTATGGTATAACTTATGGAATAACTTATGAAATAACTTATTATATAACTACTAATATAACTACTCAAAATAAAGTTTAGTCGTGAGAGGGTGAGTTGTTAAGTCACCATTCTGACCAAGCAACGTAAAATTTAAGCAAAGCTGAAACGTACAAAAAACAACCAGTCTCCCACATACACCCACCAACAAGAAACCATACCCAGATATACACCCAATCAGATGGGTGGTAGATATCTGGGTATAATTTCTTATCATTCAAGTCATTCATCGAGATAATGTAGACGGGTTTAGCTACATTCAGATCTCAACAAATTCAATCTGGCTTCTCAATTTCTTGAAGGAAATGTAAGAGAATGTTCGATTTCAATGCATTCGACACAACTTTCAAACACAGCGCTACATTGAAGGGTTGAAAAGAGGCTCTAAACTGACATTTTAAGAGAAAATAAAAAAATAAAATAACTACTTAATTAACTAACTTCTAAAAACTTATGGTATAACTTATGGAATAACTTATGGAATAACTTATGAAATAACTTATTATATAACTTATAATATAACTACTCAAAATAAAGTTTAGTCGTGAGAGGGTGAGTTGTTAAGTCACCATTCTGACCAAGCAACGTAAAATTTAAGCAAAGCTGAAACGTACAAAAAACAACCAATCTCCCACATACACCCACCAACAAGAAACCATACCCAGATATACACCCAATCAGATGGGTGGTAGATATCTGGGTATAATTTCTTATCATTCAAGTCATTCATCGAGATAATGTAGACGGGTTTAGCTACATTCAGATCTCAACAAATTCAATCTGGCTTCTCAATTTCTTGAAGGAAATGTAAGAGAATGTTCGATTTCAATGCATTCGACACAACTTTCAAACACAGCGCTACATTGAAGGGTTGAAAAGAGGCTCTAAACTGACATTTTAAGAGAAAATAAAAAAATAAAATAACTACTTAATTAACTAACTACTAAAAACTTATGGTATAACTTATGGAATAACTTATGAAATAACTTATTATATAACTACTAATATAACTACTCAAAATAAAGTTTAGTCGTGAGAAGGTGAGTTGTTAAGTCACCATTCTGACCAAGCAACGTAAAATTTAAGCAAAGCTGAAACGTACAAAAAACAACCAGTCTCCCACATACACCCACCAACAAGAAACCATACCCAGATATACACCCAATCAGATGGGTGGTAGATATCTGGGTATAATTTCTTATCATTCAAGTCATTCATCGAGATAATGTAGACGGGTTTAGCTACATTCAGATCTCAACAAATTCAATCTGGCTTCTCAATTTCTTGAAGGAAATGTAAGAGAATGTTCGATTTCAATGCATTCGACACAACTTTCAAACAAAGCGCTACATTGAAGGGTTGAAAAGAGGCTCTAAACTGACATTTTAAGAGAAAATAAAAAAATAAAATAACTACTTAATTAACTAACTACTAAAAACTTATGGTATAACTTATGGAATAACTTATGAAATAACTTATTATATAATTACTAATATAACTACTCAAAATAAAGTTTAGTCGTGAGAAGGTGAGTTGTTAAGTCACCATTCTGACCAAGCAACGTAAAATTTAAGCAAAGCTGAAACGTACAAAAAACAACCAGTCTCCCACATACACCCACCAACAAGAAACCATACCCAGATATACACCCAATCAGATGGGTGGTAGATATCTGGGTATAATTTCTTATCATTCAAGTCATTCATCGAGATAATGTAGACGGGTTTAGCTACATTCAGATCTCAACAAATTCAATCTGGCTTCTCAATTTCTTGAAGGAAATGTAAGAGAATGTTCGATTTCAATGCATTCGACACAACTTTCAAACAAAGCGCTACATTGAAGGGTTGAAAAGAGGCTCTAAACTGACATTTTAAGAGAAAATAAAAAAATAAAATAACTACTTAATTAACTAACTACTAAAAACTTATGGTATAACTTATGGAATAACTTATGAAATAACTTATTATATAATTACTAATATAACTACTCAAAATAAAGTTTAGTCGTGAGAAGGTGAGTTGTTAAGTCACCATTCTGACCAAGCAACGTAAAATTTAAGCAAAGCTGAAACGTACAAAAAACAACCAGTCTCCCACATACACCCACCAACAAGAAACCATACCCAGATATACACCCAATCAGATGGGTGGTAGATATCTGGGTATAATTTCTTATCATTCAAGTCATTTATCGAGATAATGTAGACGGGTTTAGCTACATTCAGATCTCAACAAATTCAATCTGGCTTCTCAATTTCTTGAAGGAAATGTAAGAGAATGTTCGATTTCAATGCATTCGACACAACTTTCAAACACAGCGCTACATTGAAGGGTTGAAAAGAGGCTCTAAACTGACATTTTAAGAGAAAATAAAAAAATAAAATAACTACTTAATTAACTAACTACTAAAAACTTATGGTATAACTTATGGAATAACTTATGAAATAACTTATTATATAACTACTAATATAACTACTCAAAATAAAGTTTAGTCGTGAGAAGGTGAGTTGTTAAGTCACCATTCTGACCAAGCAACGTAAAATTTAAGCAAAGCTGAAACGTACAAAAAACAACCAATCTCCCACATACACCCACCAACAAGAAACCATACCCAGATATACACCCAATCAGATGGGTGGTAGATATCTGGGTATAATTTCTTATCATTCAAGTCATTCATCGAGATAATGTAGACGGGTTTAGCTACATTCAGATCTCAACAAATTCAATCTGGCTTCTCAATTTCTTGAAGGAAATGTAAGAGAATGTTCGATTTCAATGCATTCGACACAACTTTCAAACACAGCGCTACATTGAAGGGTTGAAAAGAGGCTCTAAACTGACATCTTAAGAGAAAATAAAAAAATAAAATTACTACTTAATTAACTAACTACTAAAAACTTATGGTATAACTTATGGAATAACTTATGAAATAACTTATTATATAACTACTAATATAACTACTCAAAATAAAGTTTAGTCGTGAGAGGGTGAGTTGTTAAGTCACCATTCTGACCAAGCGACGTAAAATTTAAGCAAAGCTGAAACGTACAAAAAACAACCAGTCTCCCACATACACCCACCAACAAGAAACCATACCCAGATATACACCCAATCAGATGGGTGGTAGATATCTGGGTATAATTTCTTATCATTCAAGTCATTCATCGAGATAATGTAGACGGGTTTAGCTACATTCAGATCTCAACAAATTCAATCTGGCTTCTCAATTTCTTGAAGGAAATGTAAGAGAATGTTCGATTTCAATGCATTCGACACAACTTTCAAACAAAGCGCTACATTGAAGGGTTGAAAAGAGGCTCTAAACTGACATTTTAAGAGAAAATAAAAAAATAAAATAACTACTTAATTAACTAACTACTAAAAACTTATGGTATAACTTATGGAATAACTTATGAAATAACTTATTATATAACTACTAATATAACTACTCAAAATAAAGTTTAGTCGTGAGAAGGTGAGTTGTTAAGTCACCATTCTGACCAAGCAACGTAAAATTTAAGCAAAGCTGAAACGTACAAAAAACAACCAGTCTCCCACATACACCCACCAACAAGAAACCATACCCAGATATACACCCAATCAGATGGGTGGTAGATATCTGGGTATAATTTCTTATCATTCAAGTCATTTATCGAGATAATGTAGACGGGTTTAGCTACATTCAGATCTCAACAAATTCAATCTGGCTTCTCAATTTCTTGAAGGAAATGTAAGAGAATGTTCGATTTCAATGCATTCGACACAACTTTCAAACACAGCGCTACATTGAAGGGTTGAAAAGAGGCTCTAAACTGACATTTTAAGAGAAAATAAAAAAATAAAATAACTACTTAATTAACTAACTACTAAAAACTTATGGTATAACTTATGGAATAACTTATGAAATAACTTATTATATAACTACTAATATAACTACTCAAAATAAAGTTTAGTCGTGAGAAGGTGAGTTGTTAAGTCACCATTCTGACCAAGCAACGTAAAATTTAAGCAAAGCTGAAACGTACAAAAAACAACCAGTCTCCCACATACACCCACCAACAAGAAACCATACCCAGATATACACCCAATCAGATGGGTGGTAGATATCTGGGTATAATTTCTTATCATTCAAGTCATTCATCGAGATAATGTAGACGGGTTTAGCTACATTCAGATCTCAACAAATTCAATCTCGCTTCTCAATTTCTTGAAGGAAATGTAAGAGAATGTTCGATTTCAATGCATTCGACACAACTTTCAAACACAGCACTACATTGAAGGGTTAAAAAGAGGCTCTAAACTGACATTTTAAGAGAAAATAAAAAAATAAAATAACTACTTAATAAACTAACTTCTAAAAACTTATGGTATAACTTATGGAATAACTTATGAAATAACTTATGAAATAACTTATGAAATAACTTATTATATAACTTATAATATAACTACTCAAAATAAAGTTTAGTCGTGAGAAGGTGAGTTGTTAAGTCACCATTCTGACCAAGCAACGTAAAATTTAAGCAAAGCTGAAACGTACAAAAAACAACCAGTCTCCCACATACACCCACCAACAAGAAACCATACCCAGATATACACCCAATCAGATGGGTGGTAGATATCTGGGTATAATTTCTTATCATTCAAGTCATTCATCGAGATTATGTAGACGGGTTTAGCTACATTCAGATCTCAACAAATTCAATCTCGCTTCTCAATTTCTTGAAGGAAATGTAAGAGAATGTTCGATTTCAAGGCATTCGACACAACTTTCAAACACAGCACTACATTGAAGGGTTGAAAAGAGGCTCTAAACTGACATCTTAAGAGAAAATAAAAAAATAAAATAACTACTTAATTAACTAATTACTAAAAACTTATGGTATAACTTATGGAATAACTTATGAAATAACTTATTATATAACTACTAATATAACTACTCAAAATAAAGTTTAGTCGTGAGAGGGTGAGTTGTTAAGTCACCATTCTGACCAAGCAACGTAAAATTTAAGCAAAGCTGAAACGTACAAAAAACAACCAGTCTCCCACATACACCCACCAACAAGAAACCATACCCAGATATACACCCAATCAGATGGGTGGTAGATATCTGGGTATAATTTCTTATCATTCAAGTCATTCATCGAGATAATGTAGACGGGTTTAGCTACATTCAGATCTCAACAAATTCAATCTCGCTTCTCAATTTCTTGAAGGAAATGTAAGAGAATGTTCGATTTCAATGCATTCGACACAACTTTCAAACACAGCACTACATTGAAGGGTTAAAAAGAGGCTCTAAACTGACATTTTAAGAGAAAATAAAAAAATAAAATAACTACTTAATAAACTAACTTCTAAAAACTTATGGTATAACTTATGGAATAACTTATGAAATAACTTATGAAATAACTTATTATATAACTTATAATATAACTACTCAAAATAAAGTTTAGTCGTGAGAGGGTGAGTTGTTAAGTCACCATTCTGACCAAGCAACGTAAATTTTAAGCAAAGCTGAAACGTACAAGAAACAACCAATCTCCCACATACACCCACCAACAAGAAACCATACCCAGATATACACCCAATCAGATGGGTGGTAGATATCTGGGTATAATTTCTTATCATTCAAGTCATTCATCGAGATAATGTAGACGGGTTTAGCTACATTCAGATCTCAACAAATTCAATCTGGCTTCTCAATTTCTTGAAGGAAATGTAAGAGAATGTTCGATTTCAATGCATTCGACACAACTTTCAAACACAGCGCTACATTGAAGGGTTGAAAAGAGGCTCTAAACTGACATTTTAAGAGAAAATAAAAAAATAAAATAACTACTTAATTAACTAACTACTAAAAACTTATGGTATAACTTATGGAATAACTTATGAAATAACTTATTATATAACTACTAATATAACTACTCAAAATAAAGTTTAGTCGTGAGAAGGTGAGTTGTTATGTCACCATTCTGACCAAGCAACGTAAAATTTAAGCAAAGCTGAAACGTACAAAAAACAACCAGTCTCCCACATACACCCACCAACAAGAAACCATACCCAGATATACACCCAATCAGATGGGTGGTAGATATCTGGGTATAATTTCTTATCATTCAAGTCATTCATCGAGATAATGTAGACGGGTTTAGCTACATTCAGATCTCAACAAATTCAATCTCGCTTCTCAATTTCTTGAAGGAAATGTAAGAGAATGTTCGATTTCAATGCATTCGACACAACTTTCAAACACAGCACTACATTGAAGGGTTGAAAAGAGGCTCTAAACTGACATCTTAAGAGAAAATAAAAAAATAAAATTACTACTTAATTAACTAACTACTAAAAACTTATGGTATAACTTATGGAATAACTTATGAAATAACTTATTATATAACTACTAATATAACTACTCAAAATAAAGTTTAGTCGTGAGAGGGTGAGTTGTTAAGTCACCATTCTGACCAAGCGACGTAAAATTTAAGCAAAGCTGAAACGTACAAAAAACAACCAGTCTCCCACATACACCCACCAACAAGAAACCATACCCAGATATACACCCAATCAGATGGGTGGTAGATATCTGGGTATAATTTCTTATCATTCAAGTCATTCATCGAGATAATGTAGACGGGTTTAGCTACATTCAGATCTCAACAAATTCAATCTGGCTTCTCAATTTCTTGAAGGAAATGTAAGAGAATGTTCGATTTCAATGCATTCGACACAACTTTCAAACACAGCACTACATTGAAGGGTTGAAAAGAGGCTCTAAACTGACATCTTAAGAGAAAATAAAAAAATAAAATAACTACTTAATTAACTATCTACTAAAAACTTATGGTATAACTTATGGAATAACTTATGAAATAACTTATTATATAACTACTAATATAACTACTCAAAATAAAGTTTAGTCGTGAGAGGGTGAGTTGTTATGTCACCATTCTGACCAAGCAACGTAAAATTTAAGCAAAGCTGAAACGTACAAAAAACAACCAGTCTCCCACATACACCCACCAACAAGAAACCATACCCAGATATACACCCAATCAGATGGGTGGTAGATATCTGGGTATAATTTTTTATCATTCAAGTCATTCATCGAGATAATGTAGACGGGTTTAGCTACATTCAGATCTCAACAAATTCAATCTGGCTTCTCAATTTCTTGAAGGAAATGTAAGAGAATGTTCGATTTCAATGCATTCGACACAACTTTCAAACACAGCACTACATTGAAGGGTTGAAAAGAGGATCTAAACTGACATCTTAAGAGAAAATAAAAAAATTAAATAACTACTTAATTAACTAACTACTAAAAACTTATGGTATAACTTATGGAATAACTTATGAAATAACTTATTATATAACTACTAATATAACTACTCAAAATAAAGTTTAGTCGTGAGAAGGTGAGTTGTTATGTCACCATTCTGACCAAGCAACGTAAAATTTAAGCAAAGCTGAAACGTACAAAAAACAACCAGTCTCCCACATACACCCACCAACAAGAAACCATACCCAGATATACACCCAATCAGATGGGTGGTAGATATCTGGGTATAATTTCTTATCATTCAAGTCATTCATCGAGATAATGTAGACGGGTTTAGCTACATTCAGATCTCAACAAATTCAATCTGGCTTCTCAATTTCTTGAAGGAAATGTAAGAGAATGTTCGATTTCAATGCATTCGACACAACTTTCAAACACAGCACTACATTGAAGGGTTGAAAAGAGGCTCTAAACTGACATCTTAAGAGAAAATAAAAAAATAAAATAACTACTTAATTAACTAACTACTAAAAACTTATGGTATAACTTATGGAATAACTTATGAAATAACTTATTATATAACTACTAATATAACTACTCAAAATAAAGTTTAGTCGTGAGAAGGTGAGTTGTTATGTCACCATTCTGACCAAGCAACGTAAAATTTAAGCAAAGCTGAAACGTACAAAAAACAACCAGTCTCCCACATACACCCACCAACAAGAAACCATACCCAGATATACACCCAATCAGATGGGTGGTAGATATCTGGGTATAATTTCTTATCATTCAAGTCATTCATCGAGATAATGTAGACGGGTTTAGCTACATTCAGATCTCAACAAATTCAATCTCGCTTCTCAATTTCTTGAAGGAAATGTAAGAGAATGTTCGATTTCAATGCATTCGACACAACTTTCAAACACAGCACTACATTGAAGGGTTGAAAAGAGGCTCTAAACTGACATCTTAAGAGAAAATAAAAAAATAAAATAACTACTTAATTAACTAACTACTAAAAACTTATGGTATAACTTATGGAATAACTTATGAAATAACTTATTATATAACTACTAATATAACTACTCAAAATAAAGTTTAGTCGTGAGAGGGTGAGTTGTTAAGTCACCATTCTGACCAAGCAACGTAAAATTTAAGCAAAGCTGAAACGTACAAAAAACAACCAGTCTCCCACATACACCCACCAACAAGAAACCATACCCAGATATACACCCAATCAGATGGGTGGTAGATATCTGGGTATAATTTCTTATCATTCAAGTCATTCATCGAGATAATGTAGACGGGTTTAGCTACATTCAGATCTCAACAAATTCAATCTGGCTTCTCAATTTCTTGAAGGAAATGTAAGAGAATGTTCGATTTCAATGCATTCGACACAACTTTCAAACACAGCACTACATTGAAGGGTTGAAAAGAGGCTCTAAACTGACATCTTAAGAGAAAATAAAAAAATAAAATAACTACTTAATTAACTAACTTCTAAAAACTTATGGTATAACTTATGGAATAACTTATAAAATAACTTATTATATAACTACTAATATAACTACTCAAAATAAAGTTTAGTCGTGAGAGGGTGAGTTGTTAAGTCACCATTCTGACCAAGCAACGTAAAATTTAAGCAAAGCTGAAACGTACTAAAAACAACCAGTCTCCCACATATACCCACCAACAAGAAACCATACCCAGATATACACCCAATCAGATGGGTGGTAGATATCTGGGTATAATTTCTTATCATTCAAGTCATTCATCGAGATAATGTAGACGGGTTTAGCTACATTCAGATCTCAACAAATTCAATCTGGCTTCTCAATTTCTTGAAGGAAATGTAAGAGAATGTTCGATTTCAATGCATTCGACACAACTTTCAAACACAGCACTACATTGAAGGGTTGAAAAGAGGCTCTAAACTGACATCTTAAGAGAAAATAAAAAAATAAAATAACTACTTAATTAACTAACTACTAAAAACTTATGGTATAACTTATGGAATAACTTATGAAATAACTTATTATATAACTACTAATATAACTACTCAAAATAAAGTTTAGTCGTGAGAAGGTGAGTTGTTATGTCACCATTCTGACCAAGCAACGTAAAATTTAAGCAAAGCTGAAACGTACAAAAAACAACCAGTCTCCCACATACACCCACCAACAAGAAACCATACCCAGATATACACCCAATCAGATGGGTGGTAGATATCTGGGTATAATTTCTTATCATTCAAGTCATTCATCGAGATAATGTAGACGGGTTTAGCTACATTCAGATCTCAACAAATTCAATCTGGCTTCTCAATTTCTTGAAGGAAATGTAAGAGAATGTTCGATTTCAATGCATTCGACACAACTTTCAAACACAGCACTACATTGAAGGGTTGAAAAGAGGCTCTAAACTGACATCTTAAGAGAAAATAAAAAAATAAAATAACTACTTAATTAACTAACTACTAAAAACTTATGGTATAACTTATGGAATAACTTATGAAATAACTTATTATATAACTACTAATATAACTACTCAAAATAAAGTTTAGTCGTGAGAGGGTGAGTTGTTAAGTCACCATTCTGACCAAGCAACGTAAAATTTAAGCAAAGCTGAAACGTACAAAAAACAACCAGTCTCCCACATACACCCACCAACAAGAAACCATACCCAGATATACACCCAATCAGATGGGTGGTAGATATCTGGGTATAATTTCTTATCATTCAAGTCATTCATCGAGATAATGTAGACGGGTTTAGCTACATTCAGATCTCAACAAATTCAATCTCGTTTCTCAATTTCTTGAAGGAAATGTAAGAGAATGTTCGATTTCAAGGCATTCGACACAACTTTCAAACACAGCACTACATTGAAGGGTTGAAAAGAGGCTCTAAACTGACATCTTAAGAGAAAATAAAAAAAATAAAATAACTACTTAATTAACTAATTACTAAAAACTTATGGTATA
Source organism: Sisyra nigra (assembly GCA_958496155.1). Lineage (NCBI taxonomy): Eukaryota > Metazoa > Arthropoda > Insecta > Neuroptera > Sisyridae > Sisyra > Sisyra nigra. The sequence continues at coordinate 18,514,001 of OY292319.1, read as the reverse complement.
ACTTATGAAATAACTTATTATATAACTACTAATATAACTACTCAAAATAAAGTTTAGTCGTGAGAGGGTGAGTTGTTAAGTCACCATTCTGACCAAGCAACGTAAAATTTAAGCAAAGCTGAAACGTACAAAAAACAGCCAGTCTCCCACATACACCCACCAACAAGAAACCATACCCAGATATACACCCAATCAGATGGGTGGTAGATATCTGGGTATAATTTCTTATCATTCAAGTCATTCATCGAGATAATGTAGACGGGTTTAGCTACATTCAGATCTCAACAAATTCAATCTCGCTTCTCAATTTCTTGAAGGAAATGTAAGAGAATGTTCGATTTCAATGCATTCGACACAACTTTCAAACACAGCACTACATTGAAGGGTTGAAAAGAGGCTCTAAACTGACATCTTAAGAGAAAATAAAAAAATAAAATAACTACTTAATTAACTAACTACTAAAAACTTATGGTATAACTTATGGAATAACTTATGAAATAACTTATTATATAACTACTAATATAACTACTCAAAATAAAGTTTAGTCGTGAGAGGGTGAGTTGTTAAGTCACCATTCTGACCAAGCAACGTAAAATTTAAGCAAAGCTGAAACGTACAAGAAACAACCAATCTCCCACATACACCCACCAACAAGAAACCATACCCAGATATACACCCAATCAGATGGGTGGTAGATATCTGGGTATAATTTCTTATCATTCAAGTCATTCATCGAGATAATGTAGACGGGTTTAGCTACATTCAGATCTCAACAAATTCAATCTGGCTTCTCAATTTCTTGAAGGAAATGTAAGAGAATGTTCGATTTCAATGCATTCGACACAACTTTCAAACACAGCGCTACATTGAAGGGTTGAAAAGAGGCTCTAAACTGACATTTTAAGAGAAAATAAAAAAATAAAATAACTACTTAATTAACTAACTACTAAAAACTAATGGTATAACTTATGGAATAACTTATGAAATAACTTATTATATAACTACTAATATAACTACTCAAAATAAAGTTTAGTCGTGAGAAGGTGAGTTGTTAAGTCACCATTCTGACCAAGCAACGTAAAATTTAAGCAAAGCTGAAACGTACAAAAAACAACCAGTCTCCCACATACACCCACCAACAAGAAACCATACCCAGATATACACCCAATCAGATGGGTGGTAGATATCTGGGTATAATTTCTTATCATTCAAGTCATTCATCGAGATAATGTAGACGGGTTTAGCTACATTCAGATCTCAACAAATTCAATCTGGCTTCTCAATTTCTTGAAGGAAATGTAAGAGAATGTTCGATTTCAATGCATTCGACACAACTTTCAAACACAGCACTACATTGAAGGGTTGAAAAGAGGCTCTAAACTGACATCTTAAGAGAAAATAAAAAAATAAAATAACTACTTAATTAACTATCTACTAAAAACTTATGGTATAACTTATGGAATAACTTATGAAATAACTTATTATATAACTACTAATATAACTACTCAAAATAAAGTTTAGTCGTGAGAGGGTGAGTTGTTAAGTCACCATTCTGACCAAGCGACGTAAAATTTAAGCAAAGCTGAAACGTACAAAAAACAACCAGTCTCCCACATACACCCACCAACAAGAAACCATACCCAGATATACACCCAATCAGATGGGTGGTAGATATCTGGGTATAATTTCTTATCATTCAAGTCATTCATCGAGATAATGTAGACGGGTTTAGCTACATTCAGATCTCAACAAATTCAATCTCGCTTCTCAATTTCTTGAAGGAAATGTAAGAGAATGTTCGATTTCAAGGCATTCGACACAACTTTCAAACACAGCACTACATTGAAGGGTTGAAAAGAGGCTCTAAACTGACATCTTAAGAGAAAATAAAAAAATAAAATAACTACTTAATTAACTAATTACTAAAAACTTATGGTATAACTTATGGAATAACTTATGAAATAACTTATTATATAACTACTAATATAACTACTCAAAATAAAGTTTAGTCGTGAGAGGGTGAGTTGTTAAGTCACCATTCTGACCAAGCAACGTAAAATTTAAGCAAAGCTGAAACGTACAAAAAACAACCAGTCTCCTACATACACCCACCAACAAGAAACCATACCCAGATATACACCCAATCAGATGGGTGGTAGATATCTGGGTATAATTTCTTATCATTCAAGTCATTCATCGAGATAATGTAGACGAGTTTAGCTACATTCAGATCTCAACAAATTCAATCTGGCTTCTCAATTTCTTGAAGGAAATGTAAGAGAATGTTCGATTTTAATGCATTCGACACAACTTTCAAACACAGCACTACATTGAAGGGTTGAAAAGAGGCTCTAAACTGACATCTTAAGAGAAAATAAAAAAATAAAATAACTACTTAATTAACTAATTACTAAAAACTTATGGTATAACTTATGGAATAACTTATGGAATAACTTATGAAATAACTTATTATATAACTACTAATATAACTACTCAAAATAAAGTTTAGTCGTGAGAGGGTGAGTTGTTAAGTCACCATTCTGACCAAGCAACGTAAAATTTAAGCAAAGCTGAAACGTACAAAAACAACCAATCTCCCACATACACCCACCAACAAGAAACCATACCCAGATATACACCCAATCAGATGGGTGGTAGATATCTGGGTATAATTTCTTATCATTCAAGTCATTCATCGAGATAATGTAGACGGGTTTAGCTACATTCAGATCTCAACAAATTCAATCTGGCTTCTCAATTTCTTGAAGGAAATGTAAGAGAATGTTCGATTTCAATGCATTCGACACAACTTTCAAACACAGCGCTACATTGAAGGGTTGAAAAGAGGCTCTAAACTGACATTTTAAGAGAAAATAAAAAAATAAAATAACTACTTAATTAACTAACTACTAAAAACTTATGGTATAATTTATGGAATAACTTATGAAATAACTTATTATATAACTACTAATATAACTACTCAAAATAAAGTTTAGTCGTGAGAAGGTGAGTTGTTAAGTCACCATTCTGACCAAGCAACGTAAAATTTAAGCAAAGCTGAAACGTACAAAAAACAACCAGTCTCCCACATACACCCACCAACAAGAAACCATACCCAGATATACACCCAATCAGATGGGTGGTAGATATCTGGGTATAATTTCTTATCATTCAAGTCATTCATCGAGATAATGTAGACGGGTTTAGCTACATTCAGATCTCAACAAATTCAATCTGGCTTCTCAATTTCTTGAAGGAAATGTAAGAGAATGTTCGATTTCAATGCATTCGACACAACTTTCAAACACAGCGCTACATTGAAGGGTTGAAAAGAGGCTCTAAACTGACATTTTAAGAGAAAATAAAAAAATAAAATAACTACTTAATTAACTAACTACTAAAAACTTATGGTATAACTTATGGAATAACTTATGAAATAACTTATTATATAACTACTAATATAACTACTCAAAATAAAGTTTAGTCGTGAGAAGGTGAGTTGTTAAGTCACCATTCTGACCAAGCAACGTAAAATTTAAGCAAAGCTGAAACGTACAAAAAACAACCAGTCTCCCACATACACCCACCAACAAGAAACCATACCCAGATATACACCCAATCAAATGGGTGGTAGATATCTGGGTATAATTTCTTATCATTCAAGTCATTCATCGAGATATTGTAGACGGGTTTAGCTACATTCAGATCTCAACAAATTCAATCTCGCTTCTCAATTTCTTGAAGGAAATGTAAGAGAATGTTCGATTTCAATGCATTCGACACAACTTTCAAACACAGCACTACATTGAAGGGTTGAAAAGAGGCTCTAAACTGACATCTTAAGAGAAAATAAAAAAATAAAATAACTACTTAATTAACTAACTACTAAAAACTTATGGTATAACTTATGGAATAACTTATGAAATAACTTATTATATAACTACTAATATAACTACTCAAAATAAAGTTTAGTCGTGAGAGGGTGAGTTGTTAAGTCACCATTCTGACCAAGCGACGTAAAATTTAAGCAAAGCTGAAACGTACAAAAAACAACCAGTCTCCCACATACACCCACCAACAAGAAACCATACCCAGATATACACCCAATCAGATGGGTGGTAGATATCTGGGTATAATTTCTTATCATTCAAGTCATTCATCGAGATAATGTAGACGGGTTTAGCTACATTCAGATCTCAACAAATTCAATCTGGCTTCTCAATTTCTTGAAGGAAATGTAAGAGAATGTTCGATTTCAATGCATTCGACACAACTTTCAAACACAGCACTACATTGAAGGGTTGAAAAGAGGCTCTAAACTGACATCTTAAGAGAAAATAAAAAAATAAAATAACTACTTAATTAACTAATTACTTAAAACTTATGGTATAACTTATGGAATAACTTATGAAATAACTTATTATATAACTACTAATATAACTACTCAAAATAAAGTTTAGTCGTGAGAGGGTGAGTTGTTAAGTCACCATTCTGACCAAGCGACGTAAAATTTAAGCAAAGCTGAAACGTACAAAAAACAACCAGTCTCCCACATACACCCACCAACAAGAAACCATACCCAGATATACACCCAATCAGATGGGTGGTAGATATCTGGGTATAATTTCTTATCATTCAAGTCATTCATCGAGATAATGTAGACGGGTTTAGCTACATTCAGATCTCAACAAATTCAATCTCGCTTCTCAATTTCTTGAAGGAAATGTAAGAGAATGTTCGATTTCAAGGCATTCAACACAACTTTCAAACACAGCACTACATTGAAGGGTTGAAAAGAGGCTCTAAACTGACATCTTAAGAGAAAATAAAAAAATAAAATAACTACTTAATTAACTAATTACTAAAAACTTATGGTATAACTTATGGAATAACTTATGAAATAACTTATTATATAACTACTAATATAACTACTCAAAATAAAGTTTAGTCGTGAGAGGGTGAGTTGTTAAGTCACCATTCTGACCAAGCAACGTAAAATTTAAGCAAAGCTGAAACGTACAAAAAACAACCAGTCTCCTACATACACCCACCAACAAGAAACCATACCCAGATATACACCCAATCAGATGGGTGGTAGATATCTGGGTATAATTTCTTATCATTCAAGTCATTCATCGAGATAATGTAGACGAGTTTAGCTACATTCAGATCTCAACAAATTCAATCTGGCTTCTCAATTTCTTGAAGGAAATGTAAGAGAATGTTCGATTTCAATGCATTCGACACAACTTTCAAACACAGCACTACATTGAAGGGTTGAAAAGAGGCTCTAAACTGACATCTTAAGAGAAAATAAAAAAATAAAATAACTACTTAATTAACTAATTACTAAAAACTTATGGTATAACTTATGGAATAACTTATGGAATAACTTATGAAATAACTTATTATATAACTACTAATATAACTACTCAAAATAAAGTTTAGTCGTGAGAGGGTGAGTTGTTAAGTCACCATTCTGACCAAGCAACGTATAATTTAAGCAAAGCTGAAACGTACAAAAAACAACCAATCTCCCACATACACCCACCAACAAGAAACCATACCCAGATATACACCCAATCAGATGGGTGGTAGATATCTGGGTATAATTTCTTATCATTCAAGTCATTCATCGAGATAATGTAGACGGGTTTAGCTACATTCAGATCTCAACAAATTCAATCTGGCTTCTCAATTTCTTGAAGGAAATGTAAGAGAATGTTCGATTTCAATGCATTCGACACAACTTTCAAACACAGCACTACATTGAAGAGTTGAAAAGAGGCTCTAAACTGACATCTTAAGAGAAAATAAAAAAATAAAATAACTACTTAATTAACTAACTACTAAAAAAGTATGGTATAACTTATGGAATAACTTATGAAATAACTTATTATATAACTACTAATATAACTACTCAAAATAAAGTTTAGTCGTGAGAAGGTGAGTTGTTAAGTCACCATTCTGACCAAGCAACGTAAAATTTAAGCAAAGCTGAAACGTACAAAAAACAACCAGTCTCCCACATACACCCACCAACAAGAAACCATACCCAGATATACACCCAATCAAATGGGTGGTAGATATCTGGGTATAATTTCTTATCATTCAAGTCATTCATCGAGATATTGTAGACGGGTTTAGCTACATTCAGATCTCAACAAATTCAATCTCGCTTCTCAATTTCTTGAAGGAAATGTAAGAGAATGTTCGATTTCAATGCATTCGACACAACTTTCAAACACAGCACTACATTGAAGGGTTGAAAAGAGGCTCTAAACTGACATCTTAAGAGAAAATAAAAAAATAAAATAACTACTTAATTAACTAACTACTAAAAACTTATGGTATAACTTATGGAATAACTTATGAAATAACTTATTATATAACTACTAATATAACTACTCAAAATAAAGTTTAGTCGTGAGAGGGTGAGTTGTTAAGTCACCATTCTGACCAAGCGACGTAAAATTTAAGCAAAGCTGAAACGTACAAAAAACAACCAGTCTCCCACATACACCCACCAACAAGAAACCATACCCAGATATACACCCAATCAGATGGGTGGTAGATATCTGGGTATAATTTCTTATCATTCAAGTCATTCATCGAGATAATGTAGACGGGTTTAGCTACATTCAGATCTCAACAAATTCAATCTGGCTTCTCAATTTCTTGAAGGAAATGTAAGAGAATGTTCGATTTCAATGCATTCGACACAACTTTCAAACACAGCACTACATTGAAGGGTTGAAAAGAGGCTCTAAACTGACATCTTAAGAGAAAATAAAAAAATAAAATAACTACTTAATTAACTAATTACTTAAAACTTATGGTATAACTTATGGAATAACTTATGAAATAACTTATTATATAACTACTAATATAACTACTCAAAATAAAGTTTAGTCGTGAGAGGGTGAGTTGTTAAGTCACCATTCTGACCAAGCGACGTAAAATTTAAGCAAAGCTGAAACGTACAAAAAACAACCAGTCTCCCACATACACCCACCAACAAGAAACCATACCCAGATATACACCCAATCAGATGGGTGGTAGATATCTGGGTATAATTTCTTATCATTCAAGTCATTCATCGAGATAATGTAGACGGGTTTAGCTACATTCAGATCTCAACAAATTCAATCTCGCTTCTCAATTTCTTGAAGGAAATGTAAGAGAATGTTCGATTTCAAGGCATTCAACACAACTTTCAAACACAGCACTACATTGAAGGGTTGAAAAGAGGCTCTAAACTGACATCTTAAGAGAAAATAAAAAAATAAAATAACTACTTAATTAACTAATTACTAAAAACTTATGGTATAACTTATGGAATAACTTATGAAATAACTTATTATATAACTACTAATATAACTACTCAAAATAAAGTTTAGTCGTGAGAGGGTGAGTTGTTAAGTCACCATTCTGACCAAGCAACGTAAAATTTAAGCAAAGCTGAAACGTACAAAAAACAACCAGTCTCCTACATACACCCACCAACAAGAAACCATACCCAGATATACACCCAATCAGATGGGTGGTAGATATCTGGGTATAATTTCTTATCATTCAAGTCATTCATCGAGATAATGTAGACGAGTTTAGCTACATTCAGATCTCAACAAATTCAATCTGGCTTCTCAATTTCTTGAAGGAAATGTAAGAGAATGTTCGATTTCAATGCATTCGACACAACTTTCAAACACAGCACTACATTGAAGGGTTGAAAAGAGGCTCTAAACTGACATCTTAAGAGAAAATAAAAAAATAAAATAACTACTTAATTAACTAATTACTAAAAACTTATGGTATAACTTATGGAATAACTTATGGAATAACTTATGAAATAACTTATTATATAACTACTAATATAACTACTCAAAATAAAGTTTAGTCGTGAGAGGGTGAGTTGTTAAGTCACCATTCTGACCAAGCAACGTATAATTTAAGCAAAGCTGAAACGTACAAAAAACAACCAATCTCCCACATACACCCACCAACAAGAAACCATACCCAGATATACACCCAATCAGATGGGTGGTAGATATCTGGGTATAATTTCTTATCATTCAAGTCATTCATCGAGATAATGTAGACGGGTTTAGCTACATTCAGATCTCAACAAATTCAATCTGGCTTCTCAATTTCTTGAAGGAAATGTAAGAGAATGTTCGATTTCAATGCATTCGACACAACTTTCAAACACAGCACTACATTGAAGAGTTGAAAAGAGGCTCTAAACTGACATCTTAAGAGAAAATAAAAAAATAAAATAACTACTTAATTAACTAACTACTAAAAAAGTATGGTATAACTTATGGAATAACTTATGAAATAACTTATTATATAACTACTAATATAACTACTCAAAATAAAGTTTAATCGTGAGAGGGTGAGTTGTTAAGTCACCATTCTGACCAAGCAACGTAAAATTTAAGCAAAGCTGAAACGTACAAAAAACAACCAGTCTCCCACATACACACACCAACAAGAAACTATACCCAGATATACACCCAATCAGATGGGTGGTAGATATCTGGGTATAATTTCTTATCATTCAAGTCATTCATCGAGATAATGTAGACGGGTTTAGCTACATTCAGATCTCAACAAATTCAATCTGGCTTCTCAATTTCTTGAAGGAAATGTAAGAGAATGTTCGATTTCAATGCATTCGACACAACTTTCAAACACAGCACTACATTGAAGGGTTGAAAAGAGGCTCTAAACTGACATTTTAAGAGAAAATAAAAAAATAAAATAACTACTTAATTAACTAACTACTAAAAACTTATGGTATAACTTATGGAATAACTTATAAAATAACTTATTATATAACTACTAATATAACTACTCAAAATAAAGTTTAGTCGTGAGAAGGTGAGTTGTTAAGTCACCATTCTGACCAAGCAACGTAAAATTTAAGCAAAGCTGAAACGTACAAAAAACAACCAGTCTCCCACATACACCCACCAACAAGAAACCATACCCAGATATACACCCAATCAGATGGGTGGTAGATATCTGGGTATAATTTCTTATCATTCAAGTCATTCATCGAGATAATGTAGACGGGTTTAGCTACATTCAGATCTCAACAAATTCAATCTGGCTTCTCAATTTCTTGAAGGAAATGTAAGAGAATGTTCGATTTCAATGCATTCGACACAACTTTCAAACACAGCACTACATTGAAGGGTTGAAAAGAGGCTCTAAACTGACATTTTAAGAGAAAATAAAAAAATAAAATAACTACTTATTTAACTAACTACTAAAAACTTATGGTATAACTTATGGAATAACTTATGAAATAACTTATTATATAACTACTAATATAACTACTCACAATAAAGTTTAGTCGTGAGAGGGTGAGTTGTTAAGTCACCATTCTGACCAAGCAACGTAAAATTTAAGCAAAGCTGAAACGTACAAAAAACAACCAGTCTCCCACATACACCCACCAACAAGAAACCATACCCAGATAAACACCCAATCAGATGGGTGGTAGATATCTGGGTATAATTTCTTATCATTCAAGTCATTCATCGAGATAATGTAGACGGGTTTAGCTACATTCAGATCTCAACAAATTCAATCTGGCTTCTCAATTTCTTGAAGGAAATGTAAGAGAATGTTCGATTACAATGCATTCGACACAACTTTCAAACACAGCACTACATTGAAGGGTTGAAAAGAGGCTCTAAACTGACATTTTAAGAGAAAATAAAAAAATAAAATAACTACTTATTTAACTAACTACTAAAAACTTATGGTATAACTTATGGAATAACTTATGAAATAACTTATTATATAACTACTAATATAACTACTCAAAATAAAGTTTAGTCGTTAGAGGGTGAGTTGTTAAGTCACCATTCTGACCAAGCAACGTAAAATTTAAGCAAAGCTGAAACGTACAAAAAACAACCAGTCTCCCACATACACCCACCAACAAGAAACCATACCCAGATATACACCCAATCAGATGGGTGGTAGATATCTGGGTATAATTTCTTATCATTCAAGTCATTCATCGAGATAATGTAGACGGGTTTAGCTACATTCAGATCTCAACAAATTCAATCTGGCTTCTCAATTTCTTGAAGGAAATGTAAGAGAATGTTCGATTTCAATGCATTCGACACAACTTTCAAACACAGCACTACATTGAAGGGTTGAAAAGAGGCTCTAAACTGACATTTTAAGAGAAAATAAAAAAATAAAATAACTACTTATTTAACTAACTACTAAAAACTTATGGTATAACTTATGGAATAACTTATGAAATAACTTATTATATAACTACTAATATAACTACTCAAAATAAAGTTTAGTCGTGAGAGGGTGAGTTGTTAAGTCACCATTCTGACCAAGCAACGTAAAATTTAAGCAAAGCTGAAACGTACAAAAAACAACCAGTCTCCCACATACACCCACCAACAAGAAACCATACCCAGATATACACCCAATCAGATGGGTGGTAGATATCTGGGTATAATTTCTTATCATTCAAGTCATTCATCGAGATAATGTAGACGGGTTTAGCTACATTCAGATCTCAACAAATTCAATCTCGCTTCTCAATTTCTTGAAGGAAATGTAAGAGAATGTTCGATTTCAATGCATTCGACACAACTTTCAAACACAGCACTACGTTGAAGGGTCGAAAAGAGGCTCTAAACTAACATCTTAAGAGAAAATAAAAAAATAAAATAACTACTTAATTAACTAACTTCTAAAAACTTATGGTATAACTTATGGAATAACTTATTATATAACTACTAATATAACTACTCAAAATAAAGTTAAGTCGTGAGAGGGTGAGTTGTTAAGTCACCATTCTGACCAAGCAACGTAAAATTTAAGCAAAGCTGAAACGTACAAAAAACAACCAGTCTCCCACATACACCCACCAACAAGAAACCATACCCAGATATACACCCAATCAGATGGGTGGTAGATATCTGGGTATAATTTTTTATCATTCAAGTCATTCATCGAGATAATGTAGACGGGTTTAGCTACATTCAGATCTCAACAAATTCAATCTGGCTTCTCAATTTCTTGAAGGAAATGTAAGAGAATGTTCGATTTCAATGCATTCGACACAACTTTCAAACACAGCACTACGTTGAAGGGTCGAAAAGAGGCTCTAAACTGACATCTTAAGAGAAAATAAAAAAATAAAATAACTACTTAATTAACTAACTTCTAAAAACTTATGGTATAACTTATGGAATAACTTATAAAATAACTTATTATATAACTACTAATATAACTACTCAAAATAAAGTTTAGTCGTGAGAGGGTGAGTTGTTAAGTCACCATTCTGACCAAGCAACGTAAAATTTAAGCAAAGCTGAAACGTACTAAAAACAACCAGTCTCCCACATATACCCACCAACAAGAAACCATACCCAGATATACACCCAATCAGATGGGTGGTAGATATCTGGGTATAATTTCTTATCATTCAAGTCATTCATCGAGATAATGTAGACGGGTTTAGCTACATTCAGATCTCAACAAATTCAATCTGGCTTCTCAATTTCTTGAAGGAAATGTAAGAGAATGTTCGATTTCAATGCATTCGACACAACTTTCAAACACAGCACTACATTGAAGAGTTGAAAAGAGGCTCTAAACTGACATCTTAAGAGAAAATAAAAAAATAAAATAACTACTTAATTAACTAACTACTAAAAACGTATGGTATAACTTATGGAATAACTTATGAAATAACTTATTATATAACTACTAATATAACTACTCAAAATAAAGTTTAGTCGTGAGAGGGTGAGTTGTTAAGTCACCATTCTGACCAAGCAACGTAAAATTTAAGCAAAGCTGAAACGTACAAAAAACAACCAGTCTCCCACATACACCCACCAACAAGAAACCATACCCAGATATACACCCAATCAGATGGGTGGTAGATATCTGGGTATAATTTCTTATCATTCAAGTCATTCATCGAGATAATGTAGAAGGGTTTAGCTACATTCAGATCTCAACAAATTCAATCTGGCTTCTCAATTTCTTGAAGGAAATGTAAGAGAATGTTCGATTTCAATGCATTCGACACAACTTTCAAACACAGCACTACATTGAAGGGTTGAAAAGAGGCTCTAAACTGACATTTTAAGAGAAAATAAAAAAATAAAATAACTACTTAATTAACTAACTACTAAAAACTTATGGTATAACTTATGGAATAACTTATAAAATAACTTATTATATAACTACTAATATAACTACTCAAAATAAAGTTTAGTCGTAAGGGGGTGAGTTGTTAAGTCACCATTCTGACCCAGCAACGTAAAATTTAAGCAAAGCTGAAACGTACAAAAAACAACCAGTCTCCCACATACACCCACCAACAAGAAACCATACCCAGATATACACCCAATCAGATGGGTGGTAGATATCTGGGTATAATTTCTTATCATTCAAGTCATTCATCGAGATAATGTAGACGGGTTTAGCTACATTCAGATCTCAACAAATTCAATCTGGCTTCTCAATTTCTTGAAGGAAATGTAAGAGAATGTTCGATTTCAATGCATTCGACACAACTTTCAAACACAGCACTACATTGAAGGGTTGAAAAGAGGCTCTAAACTGACATTTTAAGAGAAAATAAAAAAATAAAATAACTACTTATTTAACTAACTACTAAAAACTTATGGTATAACTTATGGAATAACTTATGAAATAACTTATTATATAACTACTAATATAACTACTCAAAATAAAGTTTAGTCGTGAGAGGGTGAGTTGTTAAGTCACCATTCTGACCAAGCAACGTAAAATTTAAGCAAAGCTGAAACGTACAAAAAACAACCAGTCTCCCACATACACCCACCAACAAGAAACCATACCCAGATATACACCCAATCAGATGGGTGGTAGATATCTGGGTATAATTTCTTATCATTCAAGTCATTCATCGAGATAATGTAGACGGGTTTAGCTACATTCAGATCTCAACAAATTCAATCTGGCTTCTCAATTTCTTGAAGGAAATGTAAGAGAATGTTCGATTTCAATGCATTCGACACAACTTTCAAACACAGCACTACATTGAAGGGTTGAAAAGAGGCTCTAAACTGACATTTTAAGAGAAAATAAAAAAATAAAATAACTACTTATTTAACTAACTACTAAAAACTTATGGTATAACTTATGGAATAACTTATGAAATAACTTATTATATAACTACTAATATAACTACTCAAAATAAAGTTTAGTCGTGAGAGGGTGAGTTGTTAAGTCACCATTCTGACCAAGCAACGTAAAATTTAAGCAAAGCTGAAACGTACAAAAAACAACCAGTCTCCCACATACACCCACCAACAAGAAACCATACCCAGATATACACCCAATCAGATGGGTGGTAGATATCTGGGTATAATTTCTTATCATTCAAGTCATTCATCGAGATAATGTAGACGGGTTTAGCTACATTCAGATCTCAACAAATTCAATCTGGCTTCTCAATTTCTTGAAGGAAATGTAAGAGAATGTTCGATTTCAATGCATTCGACACAACTTTCAAACACATCACTACATTGAAGGGTCGAAAAGAGGCTCTAAACTGACATTTTAAGAGAAAATAAAAAAATAAAATAACTACTTAATTAACTAACTACTAAAAACTTATGGTATAACTTATGGAATAACTTATGAAATAACTTATTATATAACTACTAATATAACTACTCAAAATAAAGTTTAGTCGTGAGAGGGTGAGTTGTTAAGTCACCATTCTGACCAAGCAACGTAAAATTTAAGCAAAGCTGAAACGTACAAAAAACAACCAGTCTCCCACATACACCCACCAACAAGAAACCATACCCAGATATACACCCAATCAGATGGGTGGTAGATATCTGGGTATAATTTCTTATCATTCAAGTCATTCATCGAGATAATGTAGACGGGTTTAGCTACATTCAGATCTCAACAAATTCAATCTCGCTTCTCAATTTCTTGAAGGAAATGTAAGAGAATGTTCGATTTCAATGCATTCGACACAACTTTCAAACACAGCACTACATTGAAGGGTTGAAAAGAGGCTCTAAACTGACATCTTAAGAGAAAATAAAAAAATAAAATAACTACTTAATTAACTAACTTCTAAAAACTTATGGTATAACTTATGGAATAACTTATTATATAACTACTAATATAACTACTCAAAATAAAGTTTAGTCGTGAGAGGGTGAGTTGTTAAGTCACCATTCTGACCCAGCAACGTAAAATTTAAGCAAAGCTGAAACGTACAAAAAACAACCAGTCTCCCACATACACCCACCAACAAACAACCATACCCAGATATACACCCAATCAGATGGGTGGTAGATATCTGGCTATAATTTTTTATCATTCAAGTCATTCATCGAGATAATGTAGACGCGTTAAGCTACATTCAGATCTCAACAAATTCAATCTGGCTTCTCAATTTCTTGAAGGAAATGTAAGAGAATGTTCGATTTCAATGCATTCGACACAACTTTCAAACACATCACTACATTGAAGGGTCGAAAAGAGGCTCTAAACTGACATTTTAAGAGAAAATAAAAAAATAAAATAACTACTTAATTAACTAACTACTAAAAACTTATGGTATAACTTATGGAATAACTTATGAAATAACTTATTATATAACTACTAATATAACTACTCAAAATAAAGTTTAGTCGTGAGAGGGTGAGTTGTTAAGTCACCATTCTGACCAAGCAACGTAAAATTTAAGCAAAGCTGAAACGTACAAAAAACAACCAGTCTCCCACATACACCCACCAACAAGAAACCATACCCAGATATACACCCAATCAGATGGGTGGTAGATATCTGGGTATAATTTCTTATCATTCAAGTCATTCATCGAGATAATGTAGACGGGTTTAGCTACATTCAGATCTCAACAAATTCAATCTCGCTTCTCAATTTCTTGAAGGAAATGTAAGAGAATGTTCGATTTCAATGCATTCGACACAACTTTCAAACACAGCACTACATTGAAGGGTTGAAAAGAGGCTCTAAACTGACATCTTAAGAGAAAATAAAAAAATAAAATAACTACTTAATTAACTAATTACTAAAAACTTATGGTATAACTTATGGAATAACTTATGAAATAACTTATTATATAACTACTAATATAACTACTCAAAATAAAGTTTAGTCGTGAGAGGGTGAGTTGTTAAGTCACCATTCTGACCAAGCAACATAAAATTTAAGCAAAGCTGAAACGTACAAAAAACAACCAGTCTCCCACATATACCCACCAACAAGAAACCATACCCAGATATACACCCAATCAGATGGGTGGTAGATATCTGGGTATAATTTCTTATCATTCAAGTCATTCATCGAGATAATGTAGACGGGTTTAGCTACATTCAGATCTCAACAAATTCAATCTCGCTTCTCAATTTCTTGAAGGAAATGTAAGAGAATGTTCGATTTCAATGCATTCGACACAACTTTCAAACACAGCACTACATTGAAGGGTCGAAAAGAGGCTCTAAACTGACATTTTAAGAGAAAATAAAAAAATAAAATAACTACTTAATTAACTTACTTCTAAAAACTTATGGTATAACTTATGGAATAACTTATGAAATAACTTATTATATAACTACTAATATAACTACTCAAAATAAAGTTTAGTCGTGAGAGGGTGAGTTGTTAAGTCACCATTCTGACCAAGCAACGTAAAATTTAAGCAAAGCTGAAACGTACAAAAAACAACCAGTCTCCCACATACACCCACCAACAAGAAACCATACCCAGATATACACCCAATCAGATGGGTGGTAGATATCTGGGTATAATTTCTTATCATTCAAGTCATTCATCGAGATAATGTAGACGGGTTTAGCTACATTCAGATCTCAACAAATTCAATCTGGCTTCTCAATTTCTTGAAGGAAATGTAAGAGAATGTTCGATTTCAATGCATTCGACACAACTTTCAAACACAGCACTACATTGAAGAGTTGAAAAGAGGCTCTAAACTGACATCTTAAGAGAAAATAAAAAAATAAAATAACTACTTAATTAACTAACTACTAAAAAAGTATGGTATAACTTATGGAATAACTTATGAAATAACTTATTATATAACTACTAATATAACTACTCAAAATAAAGTTTAGTCGTGAGAAGGTGAGTTGTTAAGTCACCATTCTGACCAAGCAACGTAAAATTTAAGCAAAGCTGAAACGTACAAAAAACAACCAGTCTCCCACATACACCCACCAACAAGAAACCATACCCAGATATACACCCAATCAAATGGGTGGTAGATATCTGGGTATAATTTCTTATCATTCAAGTCATTCATCGAGATATTGTAGACGGGTTTAGCTACATTCAGATCTCAACAAATTCAATCTCGCTTCTCAATTTCTTGAAGGAAATGTAAGAGAATGTTCGATTTCAATGCATTCGACACAACTTTCAAACACAGCACTACATTGAAGGGTTGAAAAGAGGCTCTAAACTGACATCTTAAGAGAAAATAAAAAAATAAAATAACTACTTAATTAACTAACTACTAAAAACTTATGGTATAACTTATGGAATAACTTATGAAATAACTTATTATATAACTACTAATATAACTACTCAAAATAAAGTTTAGTCGTGAGAGGGTGAGTTGTTAAGTCACCATTCTGACCAAGCGACGTAAAATTTAAGCAAAGCTGAAACGTACAAAAAACAACCAGTCTCCCACATACACCCACCAACAAGAAACCATACCCAGATATACACCCAATCAGATGGGTGGTAGATATCTGGGTATAATTTCTTATCATTCAAGTCATTCATCGAGATAATGTAGACGGGTTTAGCTACATTCAGATCTCAACAAATTCAATCTGGCTTCTCAATTTCTTGAAGGAAATGTAAGAGAATGTTCGATTTCAATGCATTCGACACAACTTTCAAACACAGCACTACATTGAAGGGTTGAAAAGAGGCTCTAAACTGACATCTTAAGAGAAAATAAAAAAATAAAATAACTACTTAATTAACTAATTACTTAAAACTTATGGTATAACTTATGGAATAACTTATGAAATAACTTATTATATAACTACTAATATAACTACTCAAAATAAAGTTTAGTCGTGAGAGGGTGAGTTGTTAAGTCACCATTCTGACCAAGCGACGTAAAATTTAAGCAAAGCTGAAACGTACAAAAAACAACCAGTCTCCCACATACACCCACCAACAAGAAACCATACCCAGATATACACCCAATCAGATGGGTGGTAGATATCTGGGTATAATTTCTTATCATTCAAGTCATTCATCGAGATAATGTAGACGGGTTTAGCTACATTCAGATCTCAACAAATTCAATCTCGCTTCTCAATTTCTTGAAGGAAATGTAAGAGAATGTTCGATTTCAAGGCATTCAACACAACTTTCAAACACAGCACTACATTGAAGGGTTGAAAAGAGGCTCTAAACTGACATCTTAAGAGAAAATAAAAAAATAAAATAACTACTTAATTAACTAATTACTAAAAACTTATGGTATAACTTATGGAATAACTTATGAAATAACTTATTATATAACTACTAATATAACTACTCAAAATAAAGTTTAGTCGTGAGAGGGTGAGTTGTTAAGTCACCATTCTGACCAAGCAACGTAAAATTTAAGCAAAGCTGAAACGTACAAAAAACAACCAGTCTCCTACATACACCCACCAACAAGAAACCATACCCAGATATACACCCAATCAGATGGGTGGTAGATATCTGGGTATAATTTCTTATCATTCAAGTCATTCATCGAGATAATGTAGACGAGTTTAGCTACATTCAGATCTCAACAAATTCAATCTGGCTTCTCAATTTCTTGAAGGAAATGTAAGAGAATGTTCGATTTCAATGCATTCGACACAACTTTCAAACACAGCACTACATTGAAGGGTTGAAAAGAGGCTCTAAACTGACATCTTAAGAGAAAATAAAAAAATAAAATAACTACTTAATTAACTAATTACTAAAAACTTATGGTATAACTTATGGAATAACTTATGGAATAACTTATGAAATAACTTATTATATAACTACTAATATAACTACTCAAAATAAAGTTTAGTCGTGAGAGGGTGAGTTGTTAAGTCACCATTCTGACCAAGCAACGTATAATTTAAGCAAAGCTGAAACGTACAAAAAACAACCAATCTCCCACATACACCCACCAACAAGAAACCATACCCAGATATACACCCAATCAGATGGGTGGTAGATATCTGGGTATAATTTCTTATCATTCAAGTCATTCATCGAGATAATGTAGACGGGTTTAGCTACATTCAGATCTCAACAAATTCAATCTGGCTTCTCAATTTCTTGAAGGAAATGTAAGAGAATGTTCGATTTCAATGCATTCGACACAACTTTCAAACACAGCACTACATTGAAGAGTTGAAAAGAGGCTCTAAACTGACATCTTAAGAGAAAATAAAAAAATAAAATAACTACTTAATTAACTAACTACTAAAAAAGTATGGTATAACTTATGGAATAACTTATGAAATAACTTATTATATAACTACTAATATAACTACTCAAAATAAAGTTTAATCGTGAGAGGGTGAGTTGTTAAGTCACCATTCTGACCAAGCAACGTAAAATTTAAGCAAAGCTGAAACGTACAAAAAACAACCAGTCTCCCACATACACACACCAACAAGAAACTATACCCAGATATACACCCAATCAGATGGGTGGTAGATATCTGGGTATAATTTCTTATCATTCAAGTCATTCATCGAGATAATGTAGACGGGTTTAGCTACATTCAGATCTCAACAAATTCAATCTGGCTTCTCAATTTCTTGAAGGAAATGTAAGAGAATGTTCGATTTCAATGCATTCGACACAACTTTCAAACACAGCACTACATTGAAGGGTTGAAAAGAGGCTCTAAACTGACATTTTAAGAGAAAATAAAAAAATAAAATAACTACTTAATTAACTAACTACTAAAAACTTATGGTATAACTTATGGAATAACTTATAAAATAACTTATTATATAACTACTAATATAACTACTCAAAATAAAGTTTAGTCGTGAGAAGGTGAGTTGTTAAGTCACCATTCTGACCAAGCAACGTAAAATTTAAGCAAAGCTGAAACGTACAAAAAACAACCAGTCTCCCACATACACCCACCAACAAGAAACCATACCCAGATATACACCCAATCAGATGGGTGGTAGATATCTGGGTATAATTTCTTATCATTCAAGTCATTCATCGAGATAATGTAGACGGGTTTAGCTACATTCAGATCTCAACAAATTCAATCTGGCTTCTCAATTTCTTGAAGGAAATGTAAGAGAATGTTCGATTTCAATGCATTCGACACAACTTTCAAACACAGCACTACATTGAAGGGTTGAAAAGAGGCTCTAAACTGACATTTTAAGAGAAAATAAAAAAATAAAATAACTACTTATTTAACTAACTACTAAAAACTTATGGTATAACTTATGGAATAACTTATGAAATAACTTATTATATAACTACTAATATAACTACTCACAATAAAGTTTAGTCGTGAGAGGGTGAGTTGTTAAGTCACCATTCTGACCAAGCAACGTAAAATTTAAGCAAAGCTGAAACGTACAAAAAACAACCAGTCTCCCACATACACCCACCAACAAGAAACCATACCCAGATAAACACCCAATCAGATGGGTGGTAGATATCTGGGTATAATTTCTTATCATTCAAGTCATTCATCGAGATAATGTAGACGGGTTTAGCTACATTCAGATCTCAACAAATTCAATCTGGCTTCTCAATTTCTTGAAGGAAATGTAAGAGAATGTTCGATTACAATGCATTCGACACAACTTTCAAACACAGCACTACATTGAAGGGTTGAAAAGAGGCTCTAAACTGACATTTTAAGAGAAAATAAAAAAATAAAATAACTACTTATTTAACTAACTACTAAAAACTTATGGTATAACTTATGGAATAACTTATGAAATAACTTATTATATAACTACTAATATAACTACTCAAAATAAAGTTTAGTCGTTAGAGGGTGAGTTGTTAAGTCACCATTCTGACCAAGCAACGTAAAATTTAAGCAAAGCTGAAACGTACAAAAAACAACCAGTCTCCCACATACACCCACCAACAAGAAACCATACCCAGATATACACCCAATCAGATGGGTGGTAGATATCTGGGTATAATTTCTTATCATTCAAGTCATTCATCGAGATAATGTAGACGGGTTTAGCTACATTCAGATCTCAACAAATTCAATCTGGCTTCTCAATTTCTTGAAGGAAATGTAAGAGAATGTTCGATTTCAATGCATTCGACACAACTTTCAAACACAGCACTACATTGAAGGGTTGAAAAGAGGCTCTAAACTGACATTTTAAGAGAAAATAAAAAAATAAAATAACTACTTATTTAACTAACTACTAAAAACTTATGGTATAACTTATGGAATAACTTATGAAATAACTTATTATATAACTACTAATATAACTACTCAAAATAAAGTTTAGTCGTGAGAGGGTGAGTTGTTAAGTCACCATTCTGACCAAGCAACGTAAAATTTAAGCAAAGCTGAAACGTACAAAAAACAACCAGTCTCCCACATACACCCACCAACAAGAAACCATACCCAGATATACACCCAATCAGATGGGTGGTAGATATCTGGGTATAATTTCTTATCATTCAAGTCATTCATCGAGATAATGTAGACGGGTTTAGCTACATTCAGATCTCAACAAATTCAATCTCGCTTCTCAATTTCTTGAAGGAAATGTAAGAGAATGTTCGATTTCAATGCATTCGACACAACTTTCAAACACAGCACTACGTTGAAGGGTCGAAAAGAGGCTCTAAACTAACATCTTAAGAGAAAATAAAAAAATAAAATAACTACTTAATTAACTAACTTCTAAAAACTTATGGTATAACTTATGGAATAACTTATTATATAACTACTAATATAACTACTCAAAATAAAGTTAAGTCGTGAGAGGGTGAGTTGTTAAGTCACCATTCTGACCAAGCAACGTAAAATTTAAGCAAAGCTGAAACGTACAAAAAACAACCAGTCTCCCACATACACCCACCAACAAGAAACCATACCCAGATATACACCCAATCAGATGGGTGGTAGATATCTGGGTATAATTTTTTATCATTCAAGTCATTCATCGAGATAATGTAGACGGGTTTAGCTACATTCAGATCTCAACAAATTCAATCTGGCTTCTCAATTTCTTGAAGGAAATGTAAGAGAATGTTCGATTTCAATGCATTCGACACAACTTTCAAACACAGCACTACGTTGAAGGGTCGAAAAGAGGCTCTAAACTGACATCTTAAGAGAAAATAAAAAAATAAAATAACTACTTAATTAACTAACTTCTAAAAACTTATGGTATAACTTATGGAATAACTTATAAAATAACTTATTATATAACTACTAATATAACTACTCAAAATAAAGTTTAGTCGTGAGAGGGTGAGTTGTTAAGTCACCATTCTGACCAAGCAACGTAAAATTTAAGCAAAGCTGAAACGTACTAAAAACAACCAGTCTCCCACATATACCCACCAACAAGAAACCATACCCAGATATACACCCAATCAGATGGGTGGTAGATATCTGGGTATAATTTCTTATCATTCAAGTCATTCATCGAGATAATGTAGACGGGTTTAGCTACATTCAGATCTCAACAAATTCAATCTGGCTTCTCAATTTCTTGAAGGAAATGTAAGAGAATGTTCGATTTCAATGCATTCGACACAACTTTCAAACACAGCACTACATTGAAGAGTTGAAAAGAGGCTCTAAACTGACATCTTAAGAGAAAATAAAAAAATAAAATAACTACTTAATTAACTAACTACTAAAAACGTATGGTATAACTTATGGAATAACTTATGAAATAACTTATTATATAACTACTAATATAACTACTCAAAATAAAGTTTAGTCGTGAGAGGGTGAGTTGTTAAGTCACCATTCTGACCAAGCAACGTAAAATTTAAGCAAAGCTGAAACGTACAAAAAACAACCAGTCTCCCACATACACCCACCAACAAGAAACCATACCCAGATATACACCCAATCAGATGGGTGGTAGATATCTGGGTATAATTTCTTATCATTCAAGTCATTCATCGAGATAATGTAGACGGGTTTAGCTACATTCAGATCTCAACAAATTCAATCTGGCTTCTCAATTTCTTGAAGGAAATGTAAGAGAATGTTCGATTTCAATGCATTCGACACAACTTTCAAACACAGCACTACATTGAAGGGTTGAAAAGAGGCTCTAAACTGACATTTTAAGAGAAAATAAAAAAATAAAATAACTACTTATTTAACTAACTACTAAAAACTTATGGTATAACTTATGGAATAACTTATGAAATAACTTATTATATAACTACTAATATAACTACTCAAAATAAAGTTTAGTCGTGAGAGGGTGAGTTGTTAAGTCACCATTCTGACCAAGCAACGTAAAATTTAAGCAAAGCTGAAACGTACAAAAAACAACCAGTCTCCCACATACACCCACCAACAAGAAACCATACCCAGATATACACCCAATCAGATGGGTGGTAGATATCTGGGTATAATTTCTTATCATTCAAGTCATTCATCGAGATAATGTAGACGGGTTTAGCTACATTCAGATCTCAACAAATTCAATCTGGCTTCTCAATTTCTTGAAGGAAATGTAAGAGAATGTTCGATTTCAATGCATTCGACACAACTTTCAAACACAGCACTACATTGAAGGGTTGAAAAGAGGCTCTAAACTGACATTTTAAGAGAAAATAAAAAAATAAAATAACTACTTATTTAACTAACTACTAAAAACTTATGGTATAACTTATGGAATAACTTATGAAATAACTTATTATATAACTACTAATATAACTACTCAAAATAAAGTTTAGTCGTGAGAGGGTGAGTTGTTAAGTCACCATTCTGACCAAGCAACGTAAAATTTAAGCAAAGCTGAAACGTACAAAAAACAACCAGTCTCCCACATACACCCACCAACAAGAAACCATACCCAGATATACACCCAATCAGATGGGTGGTAGATATCTGGGTATAATTTCTTATCATTCAAGTCATTCATCGAGATAATGTAGACGGGTTTAGCTACATTCAGATCTCAACAAATTCAATCTGGCTTCTCAATTTCTTGAAGGAAATGTAAGAGAATGTTCGATTTCAATGCATTCGACACAACTTTCAAACACATCACTACATTGAAGGGTCGAAAAGAGGCTCTAAACTGACATTTTAAGAGAAAATAAAAAAATAAAATAACTACTTAATTAACTAACTACTAAAAACTTATGGTATAACTTATGGAATAACTTATGAAATAACTTATTATATAACTACTAATATAACTACTCAAAATAAAGTTTAGTCGTGAGAGGGTGAGTTGTTAAGTCACCATTCTGACCAAGCAACGTAAAATTTAAGCAAAGCTGAAACGTACAAAAAACAACCAGTCTCCCACATACACCCACCAACAAGAAACCATACCCAGATATACACCCAATCAGATGGGTGGTAGATATCTGGGTATAATTTCTTATCATTCAAGTCATTCATCGAGATAATGTAGACGGGTTTAGCTACATTCAGATCTCAACAAATTCAATCTCGCTTCTCAATTTCTTGAAGGAAATGTAAGAGAATGTTCGATTTCAATGCATTCGACACAACTTTCAAACACAGCACTACATTGAAGGGTTGAAAAGAGGCTCTAAACTGACATCTTAAGAGAAAATAAAAAAATAAAATAACTACTTAATTAACTAACTTCTAAAAACTTATGGTATAACTTATGGAATAACTTATTATATAACTACTAATATAACTACTCAAAATAAAGTTTAGTCGTGAGAGGGTGAGTTGTTAAGTCACCATTCTGACCCAGCAACGTAAAATTTAAGCAAAGCTGAAACGTACAAAAAACAACCAGTCTCCCACATACACCCACCAACAAACAACCATACCCAGATATACACCCAATCAGATGGGTGGTAGATATCTGGCTATAATTTTTTATCATTCAAGTCATTCATCGAGATAATGTAGACGCGTTAAGCTACATTCAGATCTCAACAAATTCAATCTGGCTTCTCAATTTCTTGAAGGAAATGTAAGAGAATGTTCGATTTCAATGCATTCGACACAACTTTCAAACACATCACTACATTGAAGGGTCGAAAAGAGGCTCTAAACTGACATTTTAAGAGAAAATAAAAAAATAAAATAACTACTTAATTAACTAACTACTAAAAACTTATGGTATAACTTATGGAATAACTTATGAAATAACTTATTATATAACTACTAATATAACTACTCAAAATAAAGTTTAGTCGTGAGAGGGTGAGTTGTTAAGTCACCATTCTGACCAAGCAACGTAAAATTTAAGCAAAGCTGAAACGTACAAAAAACAACCAGTCTCCCACATACACCCACCAACAAGAAACCATACCCAGATATACACCCAATCAGATGGGTGGTAGATATCTGGGTATAATTTCTTATCATTCAAGTCATTCATCGAGATAATGTAGACGGGTTTAGCTACATTCAGATCTCAACAAATTCAATCTCGCTTCTCAATTTCTTGAAGGAAATGTAAGAGAATGTTCGATTTCAATGCATTCGACACAACTTTCAAACACAGCACTACATTGAAGGGTTGAAAAGAGGCTCTAAACTGACATCTTAAGAGAAAATAAAAAAATAAAATAACTACTTAATTAACTAATTACTAAAAACTTATGGTATAACTTATGGAATAACTTATGAAATAACTTATTATATAACTACTAATATAACTACTCAAAATAAAGTTTAGTCGTGAGAGGGTGAGTTGTTAAGTCACCATTCTGACCAAGCAACATAAAATTTAAGCAAAGCTGAAACGTACAAAAAACAACCAGTCTCCCACATATACCCACCAACAAGAAACCATACCCAGATATACACCCAATCAGATGGGTGGTAGATATCTGGGTATAATTTCTTATCATTCAAGTCATTCATCGAGATAATGTAGACGGGTTTAGCTACATTCAGATCTCAACAAATTCAATCTCGCTTCTCAATTTCTTGAAGGAAATGTAAGAGAATGTTCGATTTCAATGCATTCGACACAACTTTCAAACACAGCACTACATTGAAGGGTCGAAAAGAGGCTCTAAACTGACATTTTAAGAGAAAATAAAAAAATAAAATAACTACTTAATTAACTTACTTCTAAAAACTTATGGTATAACTTATGGAATAACTTATGAAATAACTTATTATATAACTACTAATATAACTACTCAAAATAAAGTTTAGTCGTGAGAGGGTGAGTTGTTAAGTCACCATTCTGACCAAGCAACGTAAAATTTAAGCAAAGCTGAAACGTACAAAAAACAACCAGTCTCCCACATACACCCACCAACAAGAAACCATACCCAGATATACACCCAATCAGATGGGTGGTAGATATCTGGGTATAATTTCTTATCATTCAAGTCATTCATCGAGATAATGTAGACGGGTTTAGCTACATTCAGATCTCAACAAATTCAATCTGGCTTCTCAATTTCTTGAAGGAAATGTAAGAGAATGTTCGATTTCAATGCATTCGACACAACTTTCAAACACAGCACTACATTGAAGAGTTGAAAAGAGGCTCTAAACTGACATCTTAAGAGAAAATAAAAAAATAAAATAACTACTTAATTAACTAATTACTAAAAACGTATGGAATAACTTATGGAATAACTTATGGAATAACTTATGAAATAACTTATTATATAACTACTAATATAACTACTCAAAATAAAGTTTAGTCGTGAGAGGGTGAGTTGTTAAGTCACCATTCTGACCAAGCAACGTAAAATTTAAGCAAAGCTGAAACGTACAAAAAACAACCAGTCTCCCACATACACCCACCAACAAGAAACCATACCCAGATATACACCCAATCAGATGGGTGGTAGATATCTGGGTATAATTTCTTATCATTCAAGTCATTCATCGAGATAATGTAGACGGGTTTAGCTTCATTCAGATCTCAACAAATTCAATCTCGCTTCTCAATTTCTTGAAGGAAATGTAAGAGAATGTTCGATTTCAATGCATTCGACACAACTTTCAAACACAGCACTACATTGAAGAGTTGAAAAGAGGCTCTAAACTGACATCTTAAGAGAAAATAAAAAAATAAAATAACTACTTAATTAACTAATTACTAAAAACGTATGGAATAACTTATGGAATAACTTATGGAATAACTTATGAAATAACTTATTATATAACTACTAATATAACTACTCAAAATAAAGTTTAGTCGTGAGAGGGTGAGTTGTTAAGTCACCATTCTGACCAAGCAACGTAAAATTTAAGCAAAGCTGAAACGTACAAAAAATAACCAGTCTCCCACATACACCCACCAACAAGAAACCATACCCAGATATACACCCAATCAGATGGGTGGTAGATATCTGGGTATAATTTCTTATCATTCAAGTCATTCATCGAGATAATGTAGACGGGTTTAGCTTCATTCAGATCTCAACAAATTCAATCTCGCTTCTCAATTTCTTGAAGGAAATGTAAGAGAATGTTCGATTTCAATGCATTCGACACAACTTTCAAACACAGCACTACATTGAAGGGTTGAAAAGAGGCTCTAAACTGACATTTTAAGAGAAAATAAAAAAATAAAATAACTACTTAATTAACTAACTACTAAAAACTTATGGTATAACTTATGGAATAACTTATAAAATAACTTATTATATAACTACTAATATAACTACTCAAAATAAAGTTTAGTCGTAAGGGGGTGAGTTGTTAAGTCACCATTCTGACCCAGCAACGTAAAATTTAAGCAAAGCTGAAACGTACAAAAAACAACCAGTCTCCCACATACACCCACCAACAAGAAACCATACCCAGATATACACCCAATCAGATGGGTGGTAGATATCTGGGTATAATTTCTTATCATTCAAGTCATTCATCGAGATAATGTAGACGGGTTTAGCTACATTCAGATCTCAACAAATTCAATCTGGCTTCTCAATTTCTTGAAGGAAATGTAAGAGAATGTTCGATTTCAATGCATTCGACACAACTTTCAAACACAGCACTACATTGAAGGGTTGAAAAGAGGCTCTAAACTGACATTTTAAGAGAAAATAAAAAAATAAAATAACTACTTATTTAACTAACTACTAAAAACTTATGGTATAACTTATGGAATAACTTATGAAATAACTTATTATATAACTACTAATATAACTACTCAAAATAAAGTTTAGTCGTGAGAGGGTGAGTTGTTAAGTCACCATTCTGAACAAGCAACGTAAAATTTAAGCAAAGCTGAAACGTACAAAAAACAACCAGTCTCCCACATACACCCACCAACAAGAAACCATACCCAGATATACACCCAATCAGATGGGTGGTAGATATCTGGGTATAATTTCTTATCATTCAAGTCATTCATCGAGATAATGTAGACGGGTTTAGCTACATTCAGATCTCAACAAATTAAATCTGGCTTCTCAATTTCTTGAAGGAAATGTAAGAGAATGTTCGATTTCAATGCATTCGACACAACTTTCAAACACAGCACTACATTGAAGGGTTGAAAAGAGGCTCTAAACTGACATTTTAAGAGAAAATAAAAAAATAAAATAACTACTTATTTAACTAACTACTAAAAACTTATGGTATAACTTATGGAATAACTTATGAAATAACTTATTATATAACTACTAATATAACTACTCAAAATAAAGTTTAGTCGTGAGAGGGTGAGTTGTTAAGTCACCATTCTGACCAAGCAACGTAAAATTTAAGCAAAGCTGAAACGTACAAAAAACAACCAGTCTCCCACATACACCCACCAACAAGAAACCATACCCAGATATACACCCAATCAGATGGGTGGTAGATATCTGGGTATAATTTCTTATCATTCAAGTCATTCATCGAGATAATGTAGACGGGTTTAGCTACATTCAGATCTCAACAAATTCAATCTGGCTTCTCAATTTCTTGAAGGAAATGTAAGAGAATGTTCGATTTCAATGCATTCGACACAACTTTCAAACACATCACTACATTGAAGGGTCGAAAAGAGGCTCTAAACTGACATTTTAAGAGAAAATAAAAAAATAAAATAACTACTTAATTAACTAACTACTAAAAACTTATGGTATAACTTATGGAATAACTTATGAAATAACTTATTATATAACTACTAATATAACTACTCAAAATAAAGTTTAGTCGTGAGAGGGTGAGTTGTTAAGTCACCATTCTGACCAAGCAACGTAAAATTTAAGCAAACCTGAAACGTACAAAAAACAACCAGTCTCCCACATACACCCACCAACAAGAAACCATACCCAGATATACACCCAATCAGATGGGTGGTAGATATCTGGGTATAATTTCTTATCATTCAAGTCATTCATCGAGATAATGTAGACGGGTTTAGCTACATTCAGATCTCAACAAATTCAATCTCGCTTCTCAATTTCTTGAAGGAAATGTAAGAGAATGTTCGATTTCAATGCATTCGACACAACTTTCAAACACAGCACTACATTGAAGGGTTGAAAAGAGGCTCTAAACTGACATCTTAAGAGAAAATAAAAAAATAAAATAACTACTTAATTAACTAACTTCTAAAAACTTATGGTATAACTTATGGAATAACTTATTATATAACTACTAATATAACTACTCAAAATAAAGTTTAGTCGTGAGAGGGTGAGTTGTTAAGTCACCATTCTGACCCAGCAACGTAAAATTTAAGCAAAGCTGAAACGTACAAAAAACAACCAGTCTCCCACATACACCCACCAACAAACAACCATACCCAGATATACACCCAATCAGATGGGTGGTAGATATCTGGGTATAATTTTTTATCATTCAAGTCATTCATCGAGATAATGTAGACGCGTTAAGCTACATTCAGATCTCAACAAATTCAATCTGGCTTCTCAATTTCTTGAAGGAAATGTAAGAGAATGTTCGATTTCAATGCATTCGACACAACTTTCAAACACATCACTACATTGAAGGGTCGAAAAGAGGCTCTAAACTGACATTTTAAGAGAAAATAAAAAAATAAAATAACTACTTAATTAACTAACTACTAAAAACTTATGGTATAACTTATGGAATAACTTATGAAATAACTTATTATATAACTACTAATATAACTACTCAAAATAAAGTTTAGTCGTGAGAGGGTGAGTTGTTAAGTCACCATTCTGACCAAGCAACGTAAAATTTAAGCAAAGCTGAAACGTACAAAAAACAACCAGTCTCCCACATACACCCACCAACAAGAAACCATACCCAGATATACACCCAATCAGATGGGTGGTAGATATCTGGGTATAATTTCTTATCATTCAAGTCATTCATCGAGATAATGTAGACGGGTTTAGCTACATTCAGATCTCAACAAATTCAATCTCGCTTCTCAATTTCTTGAAGGAAATGTAAGAGAATGTTCGATTTCAATGCATTCGACACAACTTTCAAACACAGCACTACATTGAAGGGTTGAAAAGAGGCTCTAAACTGACATCTTAAGAGAAAATAAAAAAATAAAATAACTACTTAATTAACTAATTACTAAAAACTTATGGTATAACTTATGGAATAACTTATGAAATAACTTATTATATAACTACTAATATAACTACTCAAAATAAAGTTTAGTCGTGAGAGGGTGAGTTGTTAAGTCACCATTCTGACCAAGCAACATAAAATTTAAGCAAAGCTGAAATGTACAAAAAACAACCAGTCTCCCACATATACCCACCAACAAGAAACCATACCCAGATATACACCCAATCAGATGGGTGGTAGATATCTGGGTATAATTTCTTATCATTCAAGTCATTCATCGAGATAATGTAGACGGGTTTAGCTACATTCAGATCTCAACAAATTCAATCTGGCTTCTCAATTTCTTGAAGGAAATGTAAGAGAATGTTATATTTCAATGCATTCGACACAACTTTCAAACACAGCACTACATTGAAGAGTTGAAAAGAGGCTCTAAACTGACATCTTAAGAGAAAATAAAAAAATAAAATAACTACTTAATTAACTAACTACTAAAAACGTATGGTATAACTTATGGAATAACTTATGAAATAACTTATTATATAACTACTAATATAACTACTCAAAATAAAGTTTAGTCGTGAGAGGGTGAGTTGTTAAGTCACCATTCTGACCAAGCAACGTAAAATTTAAGCAAAGCTGAAACGTACAAAAAACAACCAGTCTCCCACATACACCCACCAACAAGAAACCATACCCAGATATACACCCAATCAGATGGGTGGTAGATATCTGGGTATAATTTCTTATCATTCAAGTCATTCATCGAGATAATGTAGACGGGTTTAGCTACATTCAGATCTCAACAAATTCAATCTGGCTTCTCAATTTCTTGAAGGAAATGTAAGAGAATGTTATATTTCAATGCATTCGACACAACTTTCAAACACAGCACTACATTGAAGAGTTGAAAAGAGGCTCTAAACTGACATCTTAAGAGAAAATAAAAAAATAAAATAACTACTTAATTAACTAACTACTAAAAACGTATGGTATAACTTATGGAATAACTTATGAAATAACTTATTATATAACTACTAATATAACTACTCAAAATAAAGTTTAGTCGTGAGAGGGTGAGTTGTTAAGTCACCATTCTGACCAAGCAACGTAAAATTTAAGCAAAGCTGAAACGTACAAAAAACAACCAGTCTCCCACATACACCCACCAACAAGAAACCATACCCAGATATACACCCAATCAGATGGGTGGTAGATATCTGGGTATAATTTCTTATCATTCAAGTCATTCATCGAGATAATGTAGACGGGTTTAGCTACATTCAGATCTCAACAAATTCAATCTCGCTTCTCAATTTCTTGAAGGAAATGTAAGAGAATGTTCGATTTCAATGCATTCGACACAACTTTCAAACACAGCACTACATTGAAGGGTCGAAAAGAGGCTCTAAACTGACATTTTAAGAGAAAATAAAAAAATAAAATAACTACTTAATTAACTTACTTCTAAAAACTTATGGTATAACTTATGGAATAACTTATGAAATAACTTATTATATAACTACTAATATAACTACTCAAAATAAAGTTTAGTCGTGAGAGGGTGAGTTGTTAAGTCACCATTCTGACCAAGCAACGTAAAATTTAAGCAAAGCTGAAACGTACAAAAAACAACCAGTCTCCCACATATACCCACCAACAAGAAACCATACCCAGATATACACCCAATCAGATGGGTGGTAGATATCTGGGTATAATTTCTTATCATTCAAGTCATTCATCGAGATAATGTAGACGGGTTTAGCTACATTCAGATCTCAACAAATTCAATCTGGCTTCTCAATTTCTTGAAGGAAATGTAAGAGAATGTTCGATTTCAATGCATTCGACACAACTTTCAAACACAGCACTACATTGAAGAGTTGAAAAGAGGCTCTAAACTGACATCTTAAGAGAAAATAAAAAAATAAAATAACTACTTAATTAACTAATTACTAAAAACGTATGGAATAACTTATGGAATAACTTATGGAATAACTTATGAAATAACTTATTATATAACTACTAATATAACTACTCAAAATAAAGTTTAGTCGTGAGAGGGTGAGTTGTTAAGTCACCATTCTGACCAAGCAACGTAAAATTTAAGCAAAGCTGAAACGTACAAAAAACAACCAGTCTCCCACATACACCCACCAACAAGAAACCATACCCAGATATACACCCAATCAGATGGGTGGTAGATATCTGGGTATAATTTCTTATCATTCAAGTCATTCATCGAGATAATGTAGACGGGTTTAGCTTCATTCAGATCTCAACAAATTCAATCTCGCTTCTCAATTTCTTGAAGGAAATGTAAGAGAATGTTCGATTTCAATGCATTCGACACAACTTTCAAACACAGCACTACATTGAAGAGTTGAAAAGAGGCTCTAAACTGACATCTTAAGAGAAAATAAAAAAATAAAATAACTACTTAATTAACTAATTACTAAAAACTTATGGTATAACTTATGGAATAACTTATGAAATAACTTATTATATAACTACTAATATAACTACTCAAAATAAAGTTTAGTCGTGAGAGGGTGAGTTGTTAAGTCACCATTCTGACCAAGCAACGTAAAATTTAAGCAAAGCTGAAACGTACAAAAAACAACCAGTCTCCCACATACACCCACCAACAAGAAACCATACCCAGATATACACCCAATCAGATGGGTGGTAGATATCTGGGTATAATTTCTTATCATTCAAGTCATTCATCGAGATAATGTAGACGGGTTTAGCTACATTCAGATCTCAACAAATTCAATCTCGCTTCTCAATTTCTTGAAGGAAATGTAAGAGAATGTTCGATTTCAATGCATTCGACACAACTTTCAAACACAGCACTACATTGAAGGGTCGAAAAGAGGCTTCAAACTGACATTTTAAGAGAAAATACAAAAATAAAATAACTACTTAATTAACTAACTTCTAAAAACTTATGGTATGACTTATGGAATAACTTATGAAATAACTTATTATATAACTACTAATATAACTACTCAAAATAAAGTTTAGTCGTGAGAGGGTGAGTTGTTAAGTCACCATTCTGACCAAGCGACGTAAAATTTAAGCAAAGCTGAAACGTACAAAAAACAACCAGTCTCCCACATACACCCACCAACAAGAAACCATACCCAGATATACACCCAATCAGATGGGTGGTAGATATCTGGGTATAATTTCTTATCATTCAAGTCATTCATCGAGATAATGTAGACGGGTTTAGCTACATTCAGATCTCAACAAATTCAATCTGGCTTCTCAATTTCTTGAAGGAAATGTAAGAGAATGTTCGATTTCAATGCAGTCGACACAACTTTCAAACACAGCACTACATTGAAGGGTTGAAAAGAGGCTCTAAACTGACATCTTAAGAGAAAATAAAAAAATAAAATAACTACTTAATTAACTAATTACTAAAAACTTATGGTATAACTTATGGAATAACTTATGAAATAACTTATTATATAACTACTAATATAACTACTCAAAATAAAGTTTAGTCGTGAGAGGGTGAGTTGTTAAGTCACCATTCTGACCAAGCAACATAAAATTTAAGCAAAGCTGAAACGTACAAAAAACAACCAGTCTCCCACATATACCCACCAACAAGAAACCATACCCAGATATACACCCAATCAGATGGGTGGTAGATATCTGGGTATAATTTCTTATCATTCAAGTCATTCATCGAGATAATGTAGACGGGTTTAGCTACATTCAGATCTCAACAAATTCAATCTCGCTTCTCAATTTCTTGAAGGAAATGTAAGAGAATGTTCGATTTCAATGCATTCGACACAACTTTCAAACACAGCACTACATTGAAGGGTCGAAAAGAGGCTCTAAACTGACATTTTAAGAGAAAATAAAAAAATAAAATAACTACTTAATTAACTTACTTCTAAAAACTTATGGTATAACTTATGGAATAACTTATGAAATAACTTATTATATAACTACTAATATAACTACTCAAAATAAAGTTTAGTCGTGAGAGGGTGAGTTGTTAAGTCACCATTCTGACCAAGCAACGTAAAATTTAAGCAAAGCTGAAACGTACAAAAAACAACCAGTCTCCCACATACACCCACCAACAAGAAACCATACCCAGATATACACCCAATCAGATGGGTGGTAGATATCTGGGTATAATTTCTTATCATTCAAGTCATTCATCGAGATAATGTAGACGGGTTTAGCTACATTCAGATCTCAACAAATTCAATCTGGCTTCTCAATTTCTTGAAGGAAATGTAAGAGAATGTTCGATTTCAATGCATTCGACACAACTTTCAAACACAGCACTACATTGAAGGGTTGAAAAGAGGCTCTAAACTGACATTTTAAGAGAAAATAAAAAAATAAAATAACTACTTATTTAACTAACTACTAAAAACTTATGGTATAACTTATGGAATAACTTATGAAATAACTTATTATATAACTACTAATATAACTACTCAAAATAAAGTTTAGTCGTGAGAGGGTGAGTTGTTAAGTCACCATTCTGACCAAGCAACGTAAAATTTAAGCAAAGCTGAAACGTACAAAAAACAACCAGTCTTCCACATACACCCACCAACAAGAAACCATACCCAGATATACACCCAATCAGATGGGTGGTAGATATCTGGGTATAATTTCTTATCATTCAAGTCATTCATCGAGATAATGTAGACGGGTTTAGCTACATTCAGATCTCAACAAATTCAATCTGGCTTCTCAATTTCTTGAAGGAAATGTAAGAGAATGTTCGATTTCAATGCAGTCGACACAACTTTCAAACACAGCACTACATTGAAGGGTTGAAAAGAGGCTCTAAACTGACATCTTAAGAGAAAATAAAAAAATAAAATAACTACTTAATTAACTAATTACTAAAAACTTATGGTATAACTTATGGAATAACTTATGAAATAACTTATTATATAACTACTAATATAACTACTCAAAATAAAGTTTAGTCATGAGAGGGTGAGTTGTTAAGTCACCATTCTGACCAAGCAACGTATAATTTAAGCAAAGCTGAAACGTACAAAAAACAACCAATCTCCCACATACACCCACCAACAAGAAACCATACCCAGATATACACCCAATCAGATGGGTGGTAGATATCTGGGTATAATTTCTTATCATTCAAGTCATTCATCGAGATAATGTAGACGGGTTTAGCTACATTCAGATCTCAACAAATTCAATCTGGCTTCTCAATTTCTTGAAGGAAATGTAAGAGAATATTCGATTTCAATGCATTCGACACAACTTTCAAACACAGCACTACATTGAAGAGTTGAAAAGAGGCTCTAAACTGACATCTTAAGAGAAAATAAAAAAATAAAATAACTACTTAATTAACTAACTACTAAAAAAGTATGGTATAACTTATGGAATAACTTATGAAATAACTTATTATATAACTACTAATATAACTACTCAAAATAAAGTTTAATCGTGAGAGGGTGAGTTGTTAAGTCACCATTCTGACCAAGCAACGTAAAATTTAAGCAAAGCTGAAACGTACAAAAAACAACCAGTCTCCCACATACACACACCAACAAGAAACTATACCCAGATATACACCCAATCAGATGGGTGGTAGATATCTGGGTATAATTTCTTATCATTCAAGTCATTCATCGAGATAATGTAGACGGGTTTAGCTACATTCAGATCTCAACAAATTCAATCTGGCTTCTCAATTTCTTGAAGGAAATGTAAGAGAATGTTCGATTTCAATGCATTCGACACAACTTTCAAACACAGCACTACATTGAAGGGTTGAAAAGAGGCTCTAAACTGACATTTTAAGAGAAAATAAAAAAATAAAATAACTACTTAATTAACTAACTACTAAAAACTTATGGTATAACTTATGGAATAACTTATAAAATAACTTATTATATAACTACTAATATAACTACTCAAAATAAAGTTTAGTCGTGAGAAGGTGAGTTGTTAAGTCACCATTCTGACCAAGCAACGTAAAATTTAAGCAAAGCTGAAACGTACAAAAAACAACCAGTCTCCCACATACACCCACCAACAAGAAACCATACCCAGATATACACCCAATCAGATGGGTGGTAGATATCTGGGTATAATTTCTTATCATTCAAGTCATTCATCGAGATAATGTAGACGGGTTTAGCTACATTCAGATCTCAACAAATTCAATCTGGCTTCTCAATTTCTTGAAGGAAATGTAAGAGAATGTTCGATTTCAATGCATTCGACACAACTTTCAAACACAGCACTACATTGAAGGGTTGAAAAGAGGCTCTAAACTGACATTTTAAGAGAAAATAAAAAAATAAAATAACTACTTATTTAACTAACTACTAAAAACTTATGGTATAACTTATGGAATAACTTATGAAATAACTTATTATATAACTACTAATATAACTACTCACAATAAAGTTTAGTCGTGAGAGGGTGAGTTGTTAAGTCACCATTCTGACCAAGCAACGTAAAATTTAAGCAAAGCTGAAACGTACAAAAAACAACCAGTCTCCCACATACACCCACCAACAAGAAACCATACCCAGATATACACCCAATCAGATGGGTGGTAGATATCTGGGTATAATTTCTTATCATTCAAGTCATTCATCGAGATAATGTAGACGGGTTTAGCTACATTCAGATCTCAACAAATTCAATCTGGCTTCTCAATTTCTTGAAGGAAATGTAAGAGAATGTTCGATTACAATGCATTCGACACAACTTTCAAACACAGCACTACATTGAAGGGTTGAAAAGAGGCTCTAAACTGACATTTTAAGAGAAAATAAAAAAATAAAATAACTACTTATTTAACTAACTACTAAAAACTTATGGTATAACTTATGGAATAACTTATGAAATAACTTATTATATAACTACTAATATAACTACTCAAAATAAAGTTTAGTCGTTAGAGGGTGAGTTGTTAAGTCACCATTCTGACCAAGCAACGTAAAATTTAAGCAAAGCTGAAACGTACAAAAAACAACCAGTCTCCCACATACACCCACCAACAAGAAACCATACCCAGATATACACCCAATCAGATGGGTGGTAGATATCTGGGTATAATTTCTTATCATTCAAGTCATTCATCGAGATAATGTAGACGGGTTTAGCTACATTCAGATCTCAACAAATTCAATCTGGCTTCTCAATTTCTTGAAGGAAATGTAAGAGAATGTTCGATTTCAATGCATTCGACACAACTTTCAAACACAGCACTACATTGAAGGGTTGAAAAGAGGCTCTAAACTGACATTTTAAGAGAAAATAAAAAAATAAAATAACTACTTATTTAACTAACTACTAAAAACTTATGGTATAACTTATGGAATAACTTATGAAATAACTTATTATATAACTACTAATATAACTACTCAAAATAAAGTTTAGTCGTGAGAGGGTGAGTTGTTAAGTCACCATTCTGACCAAGCAACGTAAAATTTAAGCAAAGCTGAAACGTACAAAAAACAACCAGTCTCCCACATACACCCACCAACAAGAAACCATACCCAGATATACACCCAATCAGATGGGTGGTAGATATCTAGGTATAATTTCTTATCATTCAAGTCATTCATCGAGATAATGTAGACGGGTTTAGCTACATTCAGATCTCAACAAATTCAATCTCGCTTCTCAATTTCTTGAAGGAAATGTAAGAGAATGTTCGATTTCAATGCATTCGACACAACTTTCAAACACAGCACTACGTTGAAGGGTCGAAAAGAGGCTCTAAACTAACATCTTAAGAGAAAATAAAAAAATAAAATAACTACTTAATTAACTAACTTCTAAAAACTTATGGTATAACTTATGGAATAACTTATTATATAACTACTAATATAACTACTCTAAATAAAGTTAAGTCGTGAGAGGGTGAGTTGTTAAGTCACCATTCTGACCAAGCAACGTAAAATTTAAGCAAAGCTGAAACGTACAAAAAACAACCAGTCTCCCACATACACCCACCAACAAGAAACCATACCCAGATATACACCCAATCAGATGGGTGGTAGATATCTGGGTATAATTTTTTATCATTCAAGTCATTCATCGAGATAATGTAGACGGGTTTAGCTACATTCAGATCTCAACAAATTCAATCTGGCTTCTCAATTTCTTGAAGGAAATGTAAGAGAATGTTCGATTTCAATGCATTCGACACAACTTTCAAACACAGCACTACGTTGAAGGGTCGAAAAGAGGCTCTAAACTGACATCTTAAGAGAAAATAAAAAAATAAAATAACTACTTAATTAACTAACTTCTAAAAACTTATGGTATAACTTATGGAATAACTTATAAAATAACTTATTATATAACTACTAATATAACTACTCAAAATAAAGTTTAGTCGTGAGAGGGTGAGTTGTTAAGTCACCATTCTGACCAAGCAACGTAAAATTTAAGCAAAGCTGAAACGTACTAAAAACAACCAGTCTCCCACATATACCCACCAACAAGAAACCATACCCAGATATACACCCAATCAGATGGGTGGTAGATATCTGGGTATAATTTCTTATCATTCAAGTCATTCATCGAGATAATGTAGACGGGTTTAGCTACATTCAGATCTCAACAAATTCAATCTGGCTTCTCAATTTCTTGAAGGAAATGTAAGAGAATGTTCGATTTCAATGCATTCGACACAACTTTCAAACACAGCACTACATTGAAGAGTTGAAAAGAGGCTCTAAACTGACATCTTAAGAGAAAATAAAAAAATAAAATAACTACTTAATTAACTAACTACTAAAAACGTATGGTATAACTTATGGAATAACTTATGAAATAACTTATTATATAACTACTAATATAACTACTCAAAATAAAGTTTAGTCGTGAGAGGGTGAGTTGTTAAGTCACCATTCTGACCAAGCAACGTAAAATTTAAGCAAAGCTGAAACGTACAAAAAACAACCAGTCTCCCACATACACCCACCAACAAGAAACCATACCCAGATATACACCCAATCAGATGGGTGGTAGATATCTGGGTATAATTTCTTATCATTCAAGTCATTCATCGAGATAATGTAGAAGGGTTTAGCTACATTCAGATCTCAACAAATTCAATCTGGCTTCTCAATTTCTTGAAGGAAATGTAAGAGAATGTTCGATTTCAATGCATTCGACACAACTTTCAAACACAGCACTACATTGAAGGGTTGAAAAGAGGCTCTAAACTGACATTTTAAGAGAAAATAAAAAAATAAAATAACTACTTAATTAACTAACTACTAAAAACTTATGGTATAACTTATGGAATAACTTATAAAATAACTTATTATATAACTACTAATATAACTACTCAAAATAAAGTTTAGTCGTAAGGGGGTGAGTTGTTAAGTCACCATTCTGACCCAGCAACGTAAAATTTAAGCAAAGCTGAAACGTACAAAAAACAACCAGTCTCCCACATACACCCACCAACAAGAAACCATACCCAGATATACACCCAATCAGATGGGTGGTAGATATCTGGGTATAATTTCTTATCATTCAAGTCATTCATCGAGATAATGTAGACGGGTTTAGCTACATTCAGATCTCAACAAATTCAATCTGGCTTCTCAATTTCTTGAAGGAAATGTAAGAGAATGTTCGATTTCAATGCATTCGACACAACTTTCAAACACAGCACTACATTGAAGGGTTGAAAAGAGGCTCTAAACTGACATTTTAAGAGAAAATAAAAAAATAAAATAACTACTTATTTAACTAACTACTAAAAACTTATGGTATAACTTATGGAATAACTTATGAAATAACTTATTATATAACTACTAATATAACTACTCAAAATAAAGTTTAGTCGTGAGAGGGTGAGTTGTTAAGTCACCATTCTGACCAAGCAACGTAAAATTTAAGCAAAGCTGAAACGTACAAAAAACAACCAGTCTCCCACATACACCCACCAACAAGAAACCATACCCAGATATACACCCAATCAGATGGGTGGTAGATATCTGGGTATAATTTCTTATCATTCAAGTCATTCATCGAGATAATGTAGACGGGTTTAGCTACATTCAGATCTCAACAAATTCAATCTGGCTTCTCAATTTCTTGAAGAAAATGTAAGAGAATGTTCGATTTCAATGCATTCGACACAACTTTCAAACACAGCACTACATTGAAGGGTTGAAAAGAGGCTCTAAACTGACATTTTAAGAGAAAATAAAAAAATAAAATAACTACTTATTTAACTAACTACTAAAAACTTATGGTATAACTTATGGAATAACTTATGAAATAACTTATTATATAACTACTAATATAACTACTCAAAATAAAGTTTAGTCGTGAGAGGGTGAGTTGTTAAGTCACCATTCTGACCAAGCAACGTAAAATTTAAGCAAAGCTGAAACGTACAAAAAACAACCAGTCTCCCACATACACCCACCAACAAGAAACCATACCCAGATATACACCCAATCAGATGGGTGGTAGATATCTGGGTATAATTTCTTATCATTCAAGTCATTCATCGAGATAATGTAGACGGGTTTAGCTACATTCAGATCTCAACAAATTCAATCTGGCTTCTCAATTTCTTGAAGGAAATGTAAGAGAATGTTCGATTTCAATGCATTCGACACAACTTTCAAACACATCACTACATTGAAGGGTCGAAAAGAGGCTCTAAACTGACATTTTAAGAGAAAATAAAAAAATAAAATAACTACTTAATTAACTAACTACTAAAAACTTATGGTATAACTTATGGAATAACTTATGAAATAACTTATTATATAACTACTAATATAACTACTCAAAATAAAGTTTAGTCGTGAGAGGGTGAGTTGTTAAGTCACCATTCTGACCAAGCAACGTAAAATTTAAGCAAAGCTGAAACGTACAAAAAACAACCAGTCTCCCACATACACCCACCAACAAGAAACCATACCCAGATATACACCCAATCAGATGGGTGGTAGATATCTGGGTATAATTTCTTATCATTCAAGTCATTCATCGAGATAATGTAGACGGGTTTAGCTACATTCAGATCTCAACAAATTCAATCTCGCTTCTCAATTTCTTGAAGGAAATGTAAGAGAATGTTCGATTTCAATGCATTCGACACAACTTTCAAACACAGCACTACATTGAAGGGTTGAAAAGAGGCTCTAAACTGACATCTTAAGAGAAAATAAAAAAATAAAATAACTACTTAATTAACTAACTTCTAAAAACTTATGGTATAACTTATGGAATAACTTATTATATAACTACTAATATAACTACTCAAAATAAAGTTTAGTCGTGAGAGGGTGAGTTGTTAAGTCACCATTCTGACCCAGCAACGTAAAATTTAAGCAAAGCTGAAACGTACAAAAAACAACCAGTCTCCCACATACACCCACCAACAAACAACCATACCCAGATATACACCCAATCAGATGGGTGGTAGATATCTGGGTATAATTTTTTATCATTCAAGTCATTCATCGAGATAATGTAGACGCGTTAAGCTACATTCAGATCTCAACAAATTCAATCTGGCTTCTCAATTTCTTGAAGGAAATGTAAGAGAATGTTCGATTTCAATGCATTCGACACAACTTTCAAACACATCACTACATTGAAGGGTCGAAAAGAGGCTCTAAACTGACATTTTAAGAGAAAATAAAAAAATAAAATAACTACTTAATTAACTAACTACTAAAAACTTATGGTATAACTTATGGAATAACTTATGAAATAACTTATTATATAACTACTAATATAACTACTCAAAATAAAGTTTAGTCGTGAGAGGGTGAGTTGTTAAGTCACCATTCTGACCAAGCAACGTAAAATTTAAGCAAAGCTGAAACGTACAAAAAACAACCAGTCTCCCACATACACCCACCAACAAGAAACCATACCCAGATATACACCCAATCAGATGGGTGGTAGATATCTGGGTATAATTTCTTATCATTCAAGTCATTCATCGAGATAATGTAGACGGGTTTAGCTACATTCAGATCTCAACAAATTCAATCTCGCTTCTCAATTTCTTGAAGGAAATGTAAGAGAATGTTCGATTTCAATGCATTCGACACAACTTTCAAACACAGCACTACATTGAAGAGTTGAAAAGAGGCTCTAAACTGACATCTTAAGAGAAAATAAAAAAATAAAATAACTACTTAATTAACTAATTACTAAAAACGTATGGAATAACTTATGGAATAACTTATGGAATAACTTATGAAATAACTTATTATATAACTACTAATATAACTACTCAAAATAAAGTTTAGTCGTGAGAGGGTGAGTTGTTAAGTCACCATTCTGACCAAGCAACGTAAAAGTTAAGCAAAGCTGAAACGTACAAAAAACAACCAGTCTCCCACATACACCCACCAACAAGAAACCATACCCAGATATACACCCAATCAGATGGGTGGTAGATATCTGGGTATAATTTCTTATCATTCAAGTCATTCATCGAGATAATGTAGACGGGTTTAGCTTCATTCAGATCTCAACAAATTCAATCTCGCTTCTCAATTTCTTGAAGGAAATGTAAGAGAATGTTCGATTTCAATGCATTCGACACAACTTTCAAACACAGCACTACATTGAAGAGTTGAAAAGAGGCTCTAAACTGACATCTTAAGAGAAAATAAAAAAATAAAATAACTACTTAATTAACTAATTACTAAAAACGTATGGAATAACTTATGGAATAACTTATGGAATAACTTATGAAATAACTTATTATATAACTACTAATATAACTACTCAAAATAAAGTTTAGTCGTGAGAGGGTGAGTTGTTAAGTCACCATTCTGACCAAGCAACGTAAAATTTAAGCAAAGCTGAAACGTACAAAAAACAACCAGTCTCCCACATACACCCACCAACAAGAAACCATACCCAGATATACACCCAATCAGATGGGTGGTAGATATCTGGGTATAATTTCTTATCATTCAAGTCATTCATCGAGATAATGTAGACGGGTTTAGCTTCATTCAGATCTCAACAAATTCAATCTCGCTTCTCAATTTCTTGAAGGAAATGTAAGAGAATGTTCGATTTCAATGCATTCGACACAACTTTCAAACACAGCACTACATTGAAGAGTTGAAAAGAGGCTCTAAACTGACATCTTAAGAGAAAATAAAAAAATAAAATAACTACTTAATTAACTAATTACTAAAAACGTATGGAATAACTTATGGAATAACTTATGGAATAACTTATTATATAACTACTAATATAACTACTCAAAATAAAGT
This sequence comes from Sisyra nigra, assembly GCA_958496155.1. NCBI lineage: Eukaryota > Metazoa > Arthropoda > Insecta > Neuroptera > Sisyridae > Sisyra > Sisyra nigra. The sequence continues at coordinate 18,470,981 of OY292319.1, read as the reverse complement.
TTAGTCGTAAGGGGGTGAGTTGTTAAGTCACCATTCTGACCCAGCAACGTAAAATTTAAGCAAAGCTGAAACGTACAAAAAACAACCAGTCTCCCACATACACCCACCAACAAGAAACCATACCCAGATATACACCCAATCAGATGGGTGGTAGATATCTGGGTATAATTTCTTATCATTCAAGTCATTCATCGAGATAATGTAGACGGGTTTAGCTACATTCAGATCTCAACAAATTCAATCTGGCTTCTCAATTTCTTGAAGGAAATGTAAGAGAATGTTCGATTTCAATGCATTCGACACAACTTTCAAACACAGCACTACATTGAAGGGTTGAAAAGAGGCTCTAAACTGACATTTTAAGAGAAAATAAAAAAATAAAATAACTACTTATTTAACTAACTACTAAAAACTTATGGTATAACTTATGGAATAACTTATGAAATAACTTATTATATAACTACTAATATAACTACTCAAAATAAAGTTTAGTCGTGAGAGGGTGAGTTGTTAAGTCACCATTCTGACCAAGCAACGTAAAATTTAAGCAAAGCTGAAACGTACAAAAAACAACCAGTCTCCCACATACACCCACCAACAAGAAACCATACCCAGATATACACCCAATCAGATGGGTGGTAGATATCTGGGTATAATTTCTTATCATTCAAGTCATTCATCGAGATAATGTAGACGGGTTTAGCTACATTCAGATCTCAACAAATTCAATCTGGCTTCTCAATTTCTTGAAGGAAATGTAAGAGAATGTTCGATTTCAATGCATTCGACACAACTTTCAAACACAGCACTACATTGAAGGGTTGAAAAGAGGCTCTAAACTGACATTTTAAGAGAAAATAAAAAAATAAAATAACTACTTATTTAACTAACTACTAAAAACTTATGGTATAACTTATGGAATAACTTATGAAATAACTTATTATATAACTACTAATATAACTACTCAAAATAAAGTTTAGTCGTGAGAGGGTGAGTTGTTAAGTCACCATTCTGACCAAGCAACGTAAAATTTAAGCAAAGCTGAAACGTACAAAAAACAACCAGTCTCCCACATACACCCACCAACAAGAAACCATACCCAGATATACACCCAATCAGATGGGTGGTAGATATCTGGGTATAATTTCTTATCATTCAAGTCATTCATCGAGATAATGTAGACGGGTTTAGCTACATTCAGATCTCAACAAATTCAATCTGGCTTCTCAATTTCTTGAAGGAAATGTAAGAGAATGTTCGATTTCAATGCATTCGACACAACTTTCAAACACAGCACTACATTGAAGGGTTGAAAAGAGGCTCTAAACTGACATTTTAAGAGAAAATAAAAAAATAAAATAACTACTTATTTAACTAACTACTAAAAACTTATGGTATAACTTATGGAATAACTTATGAAATAACTTATTATATAACTACTAATATAACTACTCAAAATAAAGTTTAGTCGTGAGAGGGTGAGTTGTTAAGTCACCATTCTGACCAAGCAACGTAAAATTTAAGCAAAGCTGAAACGTACAAAAAACAACCAGTCTCCCACATACACCCACCAACAAGAAACCATACCCAGATATACACCCAATCAGATGGGTGGTAGATATCTGGGTATAATTTCTTATCATTCAAGTCATTCATCGAGATAATGTAGACGGGTTTAGCTACATTCAGATCTCAACAAATTCAATCTGGCTTCTCAATTTCTTGAAGGAAATGTAAGAGAATGTTCGATTTCAATGCATTCGACACAACTTTCAAACACAGCACTACATTGAAGGGTTGAAAAGAGGCTCTAAACTGACATTTTAAGAGAAAATAAAAAAATAAAATAACTACTTATTTAACTAACTACTAAAAACTTATGGTATAACTTATGGAATAACTTATGAAATAACTTATTATATAACTACTAATATAACTACTCAAAATAAAGTTTAGTCGTGAGAGGGTGAGTTGTTAAGTCACCATTCTGACCAAGCAACGTAAAATTTAAGCAAAGCTGAAACGTACAAAAAACAACCAGTCTCCCACATACACCCACCAACAAGAAACCATACCCAGATATACACCCAATCAGATGGGTGGTAGATATCTGGGTATAATTTCTTATCATTCAAGTCATTCATCGAGATAATGTAGACGGGTTTAGCTACATTCAGATCTCAACAAATTCAATCTGGCTTCTCAATTTCTTGAAGGAAATGTAAGAGAATGTTCGATTTCAATGCATTCGACACAACTTTCAAACACATCACTACATTGAAGGGTCGAAAAGAGGCTCTAAACTGACATTTTAAGAGAAAATAAAAAAATAAAATAACTACTTAATTAACTAACTACTAAAAACTTATGGTATAACTTATGGAATAACTTATGAAATAACTTATTATATAACTACTAATATAACTACTCAAAATAAAGTTTAGTCGTGAGAGGGTGAGTTGTTAAGTCACCATTCTGACCAAGCAACGTAAAATTTAAGCAAAGCTGAAACGTACAAAAAACAACCAGTCTCCCACATACACCCACCAACAAGAAACCATACCCAGATATACACCCAATCAGATGGGTGGTAGATATCTGGGTATAATTTCTTATCATTCAAGTCATTCATCGAGATAATGTAGACGGGTTTAGCTACATTCAGATCTCAACAAATTCAATCTCGCTTCTCAATTTCTTGAAGGAAATGTAAGAGAATGTTCGATTTCAATGCATTCGACACAACTTTCAAACACAGCACTACATTGAAGGGTTGAAAAGAGGCTCTAAACTGACATCTTAAGAGAAAATAAAAAAATAAAATAACTACTTAATTAACTAACTTCTAAAAACTTATGGTATAACTTATGGAATAACTTATTATATAACTACTAATATAACTACTCAAAATAAAGTTTAGTCGTGAGAGGGTGAGTTGTTAAGTCACCATTCTGACCCAGCAACGTAAAATTTAAGCAAAGCTGAAACGTACAAAAAACAACCAGTCTCCCACATACACCCACCAACAAACAACCATACCCAGATATACACCCAATCAGATGGGTGGTAGATATCTGGGTATAATTTTTTATCATTCAAGTCATTCATCGAGATAATGTAGACGCGTTAAGCTACATTCAGATCTCAACAAATTCAATCTGGCTTCTCAATTTCTTGAAGGAAATGTAAGAGAATGTTCGATTTCAATGCATTCGACACAACTTTCAAACACATCACTACATTGAAGGGTCGAAAAGAGGCTCTAAACTGACATTTTAAGAGAAAATAAAAAAATAAAATAACTACTTAATTAACTAACTACTAAAAACTTATGGTATAACTTATGGAATAACTTATGAAATAACTTATTATATAACTACTAATATAACTACTCAAAATAAAGTTTAGTCGTGAGAGGGTGAGTTGTTAAGTCACCATTCTGACCAAGCAACGTAAAATTTAAGCAAAGCTGAAACGTACAAAAAACAACCAGTCTCCCACATACACCCACCAACAAGAAACCATACCCAGATATACACCCAATCAGATGGGTGGTAGATATCTGGGTATAATTTCTTATCATTCAAGTCATTCATCGAGATAATGTAGACGGGTTTAGCTACATTCAGATCTCAACAAATTCAATCTCGCTTCTCAATTTCTTGAAGGAAATGTAAGAGAATGTTATATTTCAATGCATTCGACACAACTTTCAAACACAGCACTACATTGAAGAGTTGAAAAGAGGCTCTAAACTGACATCTTAAGAGAAAATAAAAAAATAAAATAACTACTTAATTAACTAACTACTAAAAACGTATGGTATAACTTATGGAATAACTTATGAAATAACTTATTATATAACTACTAATATAACTACTCAAAATAAAGTTTAGTCGTGAGAGGGTGAGTTGTTAAGTCACCATTCTGACCAAGCAACATAAAATTTAAGCAAAGCTGAAATGTACAAAAAACAACCAGTCTCCCACATATACCCACCAACAAGAAACCATACCCAGATATACACCCAATCAGATGGGTGGTAGATATCTGGGTATAATTTCTTATCATTCAAGTCATTCATCGAGATAATGTAGACGGGTTTAGCTACATTCAGATCTCAACAAATTCAATCTGGCTTCTCAATTTCTTGAAGGAAATGTAAGAGAATGTTATATTTCAATGCATTCGACACAACTTTCAAACACAGCACTACATTGAAGAGTTGAAAAGAGGCTCTAAACTGACATCTTAAGAGAAAATAAAAAAATAAAATAACTACTTAATTAACTAACTACTAAAAACGTATGGTATAACTTATGGAATAACTTATGAAATAACTTATTATATAACTACTAATATAACTACTCAAAATAAAGTTTAGTCGTGAGAGGGTGAGTTGTTAAGTCACCATTCTGACCAAGCAACGTAAAATTTAAGCAAAGCTGAAACGTACAAAAAACAACCAGTCTCCCACATACACCCACCAACAAGAAACCATACCCAGATATACACCCAATCAGATGGGTGGTAGATATCTGGGTATAATTTCTTATCATTCAAGTCATTCATCGAGATAATGTAGACGGGTTTAGCTACATTCAGATCTCAACAAATTCAATCTCGCTTCTCAATTTCTTGAAGGAAATGTAAGAGAATGTTCGATTTCAATGCATTCGACACAACTTTCAAACACAGCACTACATTGAAGGGTCGAAAAGAGGCTCTAAACTGACATTTTAAGAGAAAATAAAAAAATAAAATAACTACTTAATTAACTTACTTCTAAAAACTTATGGTATAACTTATGGAATAACTTATGAAATAACTTATTATATAACTACTAATATAACTACTCAAAATAAAGTTTAGTCGTGAGAGGGTGAGTTGTTAAGTCACCATTCTGACCAAGCAACGTAAAATTTAAGCAAAGCTGAAACGTACAAAAAACAACCAGTCTCCCACATATACCCACCAACAAGAAACCATACCCAGATATACACCCAATCAGATGGGTAATAGATATCTGGGTATAATTTCTTATCATTCAAGTCATTCATCGAGATAATGTAGACGGGTTTAGCTACATTCAGATCTCAACAAATTCAATCTGGCTTCTCAATTTCTTGAAGGAAATGTAAGAGAATGTTCGATTTCAATGCATTCGACACAACTTTCAAACACAGCACTACATTGAAGAGTTGAAAAGAGGCTCTAAACTGACATCTTAAGAGAAAATAAAAAAATAAAATAACTACTTAATTAACTAATTACTAAAAACGTATGGAATAACTTATGGAATAACTTATGGAATAACTTATGAAATAACTTATTATATAACTACTAATATAACTACTCAAAATAAAGTTTAGTCGTGAGAGGGTGAGTTGTTAAGTCACCATTCTGACCAAGCAACGTAAAATTTAAGCAAAGCTGAAACGTACAAAAAACAACCAGTCTCCCACATACACCCACCAACAAGAAACCATACCCAGATATACACCCAATCAGATGGGTGGTAGATATCTGGGTATAATTTCTTATCATTCAAGTCATTCATCGAGATAATGTAGACGGGTTTAGCTACATTCAGATCTCAACAAATTCAATCTCGCTTCTCAATTTCTTGAAGGAAATGTAAGAGAATGTTCGATTTCAATGCATTCGACACAACTTTCAAACACAGCACTACATTGAAGGGTTGAAAAGAGGCTCTAAACTGACATTTTAAGAGAAAATAAAAAAATAAAATAACTACTTATTTAACTAACTACTAAAAACTTATGGTATAACTTATGGAATAACTTATGAAATAACTTATTATATAACTACTAATATAACTACTCAAAATAAAGTTTAGTCGTGAGAGGGTGAGTTGTTAAGTCACCATTCTGACCAAGCAACGTAAAATTTAAGCAAAGCTGAAACGTACAAAAAACAACCAGTCTCCCACATACACCCACCAACAAGAAACCATACCCAGATATACACCCAATCAGATGGGTGGTAGATATCTGGGTATAATTTCTTATCATTCAAGTCATTCATCGAGATAATGTAGACGGGTTTAGCTACATTCAGATCTCAACAAATTCAATCTGGCTTCTCAATTTCTTGAAGGAAATGTAAGAGAATGTTCGATTTCAATGCATTCGACACAACTTTCAAACACATCACTACATTGAAGGGTCGAAAAGAGGCTCTAAACTGACATTTTAAGAGAAAATAAAAAAATAAAATAACTACTTAATTAACTAACTACTAAAAACTTATGGTATAACTTATGGAATAACTTATGAAATAACTTATTATATAACTACTAATATAACTACTCAAAATAAAGTTTAGTCGTGAGAGGGTGAGTTGTTAAGTCACCATTCTGACCAAGCAACGTAAAATTTAAGCAAAGCTGAAACGTACAAAAAACAACCAGTCTCCCACATACACCCACCAACAAGAAACCATACCCAGATATACACCCAATCAGATGGGTGGTAGATATCTGGGTATAATTTCTTATCATTCAAGTCATTCATCGAGATAATGTAGACGGGTTTAGCTACATTCAGATCTCAACAAATTCAATCTCGCTTCTCAATTTCTTGAAGGAAATGTAAGAGAATGTTCGATTTCAATGCATTCGACACAACTTTCAAACACAGCACTACATTGAAGGGTTGAAAAGAGGCTCTAAACTGACATCTTAAGAGAAAATAAAAAAATAAAATAACTACTTAATTAACTAACTTCTAAAAACTTATGGTATAACTTATGGAATAACTTATTATATAACTACTAATATAACTACTCAAAATAAAGTTTAGTCGTGAGAGGGTGAGTTGTTAAGTCACCATTCTGACCCAGCAACGTAAAATTTAAGCAAAGCTGAAACGTACAAAAAACAACCAGTCTCCCACATACACCCACCAACAAACAACCATACCCAGATATACACCCAATCAGATGGGTGGTAGATATCTGGGTATAATTTTTTATCATTCAAGTCATTCATCGAGATAATGTAGACGCGTTAAGCTACATTCAGATCTCAACAAATTCAATCTGGCTTCTCAATTTCTTGAAGGAAATGTAAGAGAATGTTCGATTTCAATGCATTCGACACAACTTTCAAACACATCACTACATTGAAGGGTCGAAAAGAGGCTCTAAACTGACATTTTAAGAGAAAATAAAAAAATAAAATAACTACTTAATTAACTAACTACTAAAAACTTATGGTATAACTTATGGAATAACTTATGAAATAACTTATTATATAACTACTAATATAACTACTCAAAATAAAGTTTAGTCGTGAGAGGGTGAGTTGTTAAGTCACCATTCTGACCAAGCAACGTAAAATTTAAGCAAAGCTGAAACGTACAAAAAACAACCAGTCTCCCACATACACCCACCAACAAGAAACCATACCCAGATATACACCCAATCAGATGGGTGGTAGATATCTGGGTATAATTTCTTATCATTCAAGTCATTCATCGAGATAATGTAGACGGGTTTAGCTACATTCAGATCTCAACAAATTCAATCTCGCTTCTCAATTTCTTGAAGGAAATGTAAGAGAATGTTATATTTCAATGCATTCGACACAACTTTCAAACACAGCACTACATTGAAGAGTTGAAAAGAGGCTCTAAACTGACATCTTAAGAGAAAATAAAAAAATAAAATAACTACTTAATTAACTAACTACTAAAAACGTATGGTATAACTTATGGAATAACTTATGAAATAACTTATTATATAACTACTAATATAACTACTCAAAATAAAGTTTAGTCGTGAGAGGGTGAGTTGTTAAGTCACCATTCTGACCAAGCAACATAAAATTTAAGCAAAGCTGAAATGTACAAAAAACAACCAGTCTCCCACATATACCCACCAACAAGAAACCATACCCAGATATACACCCAATCAGATGGGTGGTAGATATCTGGGTATAATTTCTTATCATTCAAGTCATTCATCGAGATAATGTAGACGGGTTTAGCTACATTCAGATCTCAACAAATTCAATCTGGCTTCTCAATTTCTTGAAGGAAATGTAAGAGAATGTTATATTTCAATGCATTCGACACAACTTTCAAACACAGCACTACATTGAAGAGTTGAAAAGAGGCTCTAAACTGACATCTTAAGAGAAAATAAAAAAATAAAATAACTACTTAATTAACTAACTACTAAAAACGTATGGTATAACTTATGGAATAACTTATGAAATAACTTATTATATAACTACTAATATAACTACTCAAAATAAAGTTTAGTCGTGAGAGGGTGAGTTGTTAAGTCACCATTCTGACCAAGCAACGTAAAATTTAAGCAAAGCTGAAACGTACAAAAAACAACCAGTCTCCCACATACACCCACCAACAAGAAACCATACCCAGATATACACCCAATCAGATGGGTGGTAGATATCTGGGTATAATTTCTTATCATTCAAGTCATTCATCGAGATAATGTAGACGGGTTTAGCTACATTCAGATCTCAACAAATTCAATCTCGCTTCTCAATTTCTTGAAGGAAATGTAAGAGAATGTTCGATTTCAATGCATTCGACACAACTTTCAAACACAGCACTACATTGAAGGGTCGAAAAGAGGCTCTAAACTGACATTTTAAGAGAAAATAAAAAAATAAAATAACTACTTAATTAACTTACTTCTAAAAACTTATGGTATAACTTATGGAATAACTTATGAAATAACTTATTATATAACTACTAATATAACTACTCAAAATAAAGTTTAGTCGTGAGAGGGTGAGTTGTTAAGTCACCATTCTGACCAAGCAACGTAAAATTTAAGCAAAGCTGAAACGTACAAAAAACAACCAGTCTCCCACATATACCCACCAACAAGAAACCATACCCAGATATACACCCAATCAGATGGGTAATAGATATCTGGGTATAATTTCTTATCATTCAAGTCATTCATCGAGATAATGTAGACGGGTTTAGCTACATTCAGATCTCAACAAATTCAATCTGGCTTCTCAATTTCTTGAAGGAAATGTAAGAGAATGTTCGATTTCAATGCATTCGACACAACTTTCAAACACAGCACTACATTGAAGAGTTGAAAAGAGGCTCTAAACTGACATCTTAAGAGAAAATAAAAAAATAAAATAACTACTTAATTAACTAATTACTAAAAACGTATGGAATAACTTATGGAATAACTTATGGAATAACTTATGAAATAACTTATTATATAACTACTAATATAACTACTCAAAATAAAGTTTAGTCGTGAGAGGGTGAGTTGTTAAGTCACCATTCTGACCAAGCAACGTAAAATTTAAGCAAAGCTGAAACGTACAAAAAACAACCAGTCTCCCACATACACCCACCAACAAGAAACCATACCCAGATATACACCCAATCAGATGGGTGGTAGATATCTGGGTATAATTTCTTATCATTCAAGTCATTCATCGAGATAATGTAGACGGGTTTAGCTTCATTCAGATCTCAACAAATTCAATCTCGCTTCTCAATTTCTTGAAGGAAATGTAAGAGAATGTTCGATTTCAATGCATTCGACACAACTTTCAAACACAGCACTACATTGAAGAGTTGAAAAGAGGCTCTAAACTGACATCTTAAGAGAAAATAAAAAAATAAAATAACTACTTAATTAACTAATTACTAAAAACTTATGGTATAACTTATGGAATAACTTATGAAATAACTTATTATATAACTACTAATATAACTACTCAAAATAAAGTTTAGTCGTGAGAGGGTGAGTTGTTAAGTCACCATTCTGACCAAGCAACGTAAAATTTAAGCAAAGCTGAAACGTACAAAAAACAACCAGTCTCCCACATACACCCACCAACAAGAAACCATACCCAGATATACACCCAATCAGATGGGTGGTAGATATCTGGGTATAATTTCTTATCATTCAAGTCATTCATCGAGATAATGTAGACGGGTTTAGCTACATTCAGATCTCAACAAATTCAATCTGGCTTCTCAATTTCTTGAAGGAAATGTAAGAGAATGTTCGATTTCAATGCAGTCGACACAACTTTCAAACACAGCACTACATTGAAGGGTTGAAAAGAGGCTCTAAACTGACATCTTAAGAGAAAATAAAAAAATAAAATAACTACTTAATTAACTAACTACTAAAAACGTATGGTATAACTTATGGAATAACTTATGAAATAACTTATTATATAACTACTAATATAACTACTCAAAATAAAGTTAAGTCGTGAGAGGGTGAGTTGTTAAGTCACCATTCTGACCAAGCAACGTAAAATTTAAGCAAAGCTGAAACGTACAAAAAACAACCAGTCTCCCACATACACCCACCAACAAGAAACCATACCCAGATATACACCCAATCAGATGGGTGGTAGATATCTGGGTATAATTTCTTATCATTCAAGTCATTCATCGAGATAATGTAGACGGGTTTAGCTACATTCAGATCTCAACAAATTCAATCTGGCTTCTCAATTTCTTGAAGGAAATGTAAGAGAATGTTCGATTTCAATGCATTCGACACAACTTTCAAACACAGCACTACATTGAAGGGTTGAAAAGAGGCTCTAAACTGACATTTTAAGAGAAAATAAAAAAATAAAATAACTACTTATTTAACTAACTACTAAAAACTTATGGTATAACTTATGGAATAACTTATGAAATAACTTATTATATAACTACTAATATAACTACTCAAAATAAAGTTTAGTCGTGAGAGGGTGAGTTGTTAAGTCACCATTCTGACCAAGCAACGTAAAATTTAAGCAAAGCTGAAACGTACAAAAAACAACCAGTCTCCCACATACACCCACCAACAAGAAACCATACCCAGATATACACCCAATCAGATGGGTGGTAGATATCTGGGTATAATTTCTTATCATTCAAGTCATTCATCGAGATAATGTAGACGGGTTTAGCTACATTCAGATCTCAACAAATTCAATCTGGCTTCTCAATTTCTTGAAGGAAATGTAAGAGAATGTTCGATTTCAATGCATTCGACACAACTTTCAAACACAGCACTACATTGAAGGGTTGAAAAGAGGCTCTAAACTGACATTTTAAGAGAAAATAAAAAAATAAAATAACTACTTATTTAACTAACTACTAAAAACTTATGGTATAACTTATGGAATAACTTATGAAATAACTTATTATATAACTACTAATATAACTACTCAAAATAAAGTTTAGTCGTGAGAGGGTGAGTTGTTAAGTCACCATTCTGACCAAGCAACGTAAAATTTAAGCAAAGCTGAAACGTACAAAAAACAACCAGTCTTCCACATACACCCACCAACAAGAAACCATACCCAGATATACACCCAATCAGATGGGTGGTAGATATCTGGGTATAATTTCTTATCATTCAAGTCATTCATCGAGATAATGTAGACGGGTTTAGCTACATTCAGATCTCAACAAATTCAATCTCGCTTCTCAATTTCTTGAAGGAAATGTAAGAGAATGTTCGATTTCAATGCATTCGACACAACTTTCAAACACAGCACTACGTTGAAGGGTCGAAAAGAGGCTCTAAACTAACATCTTAAGAGAAAATAAAAAAATAAAATAACTACTTAATTAACTAACTTCTAAAAACTTATGGTATAACTTATGGAATAACTTATTATATAACTACTAATATAACTACTCAAAATAAAGTTTAGTCGTGAGAGGGTGAGTTGTTAAGTCACCATTCTGACCAAGCGACGTAAAATTTAAGCAAAGCTGAAACGTACAAAAAACAACCAGTCTCCCACATACACCCACCAACAAGAAACCATACCCAGATATACACCCAATCAGATGGGTGGTAGATATCTGGGTATAATTTCTTATCATTCAAGTCATTCATCGAGATAATGTAGACGGGTTTAGCTACATTCAGATCTCAACAAATTCAATCTGGCTTCTCAATTTCTTGAAGGAAATGTAAGAGAATGTTCGATTTCAATGCAGTCGACACAACTTTCAAACACAGCACTACATTGAAGGGTTGAAAAGAGGCTCTAAACTGACATCTTAAGAGAAAATAAAAAAATAAAATAACTACTTAATTAACTAACTACTAAAAACGTATGGTATAACTTATGGAATAACTTATGAAATAACTTATTATATAACTACTAATATAACTACTCAAAATAAAGTTTAGTCGTGAGAGGGTGAGTTGTTAAGTCACCATTCTGACCAAGCAACGTAAAATTTAAGCAAAGCTGAAACGTACAAAAAACAACCAGTCTCCCACATACACCCACCAACAAGAAACCATACCCAGATATACACCCAATCAGATGGGTGGTAGATATCTGGGTATAATTTCTTATCATTCAAGTCATTCATCGAGATAATGTAGACGGGTTTAGCTACATTCAGATCTCAACAAATTCAATCTGGCTTCTCAATTTCTTGAAGGAAATGTAAGAGAATGTTCGATTTCAATGCATTCGACACAACTTTCAAACACAGCACTACATTGAAGGGTTGAAAAGAGGCTCTAAACTGACATTTTAAGAGAAAATAAAAAAATAAAATAACTACTTATTTAACTAACTACTAAAAACTTATGGTATAACTTATGGAATAACTTATGAAATAACTTATTATATAACTACTAATATAACTACTCAAAATAAAGTTTAGTCGTGAGAGGGTGAGTTGTTAAGTCACCATTCTGACCAAGCAACGTAAAATTTAAGCAAAGCTGAAACGTACAAAAAACAACCAGTCTTCCACATACACCCACCAACAAGAAACCATACCCAGATATACACCCAATCAGATGGGTGGTAGATATCTGGGTATAATTTCTTATCATTCAAGTCATTCATCGAGATAATGTAGACGGGTTTAGCTACATTCAGATCTCAACAAATTCAATCTCGCTTCTCAATTTCTTGAAGGAAATGTAAGAGAATGTTCGATTTCAATGCATTCGACACAACTTTCAAACACAGCACTACGTTGAAGGGTCGAAAAGAGGCTCTAAACTAACATCTTAAGAGAAAATAAAAAAATAAAATAACTACTTAATTAACTAACTTCTAAAAACTTATGGTATAACTTATGGAATAACTTATTATATAACTACTAATATAACTACTCAAAATAAAGTTTAGTCGTGAGAGGGTGAGTTGTTAAGTCACCATTCTGACCCAGCAACGTAAAATTTAAGCAAAGCTGAAACGTACAAAAAACAACCAGTCTCCCACATACACCCACCAACAAACAACCATACCCAGATATACACCCAATCAGATGGGTGGTAGATATCTGGGTATAATTTTTTATCATTCAAGTCATTCATCGAGATAATGTAGACGCGTTAAGCTACATTCAGATCTCAACAAATTCAATCTGGCGTCTCAATTTCTTGAAGGAAATGTAAGAGAATGTTCGATTTCAATGCATTCGACACAACTTTCAAACACATCACTACATTGAAGGGTCGAAAAGAGGCTCTAAACTGACATTTTAAGAGAAAATAAAAAAATAAAATAACTACTTAATTAACTAACTACTAAAAACTTATGGTATAACTTATGGAATAACTTATGAAATAACTTATTATATAACTACTAATATAACTACTCAAAATAAAGTTTAGTCGTGAGAGGGTGAGTTGTTAAGTCACCATTCTGACCAAGCAACGTAAAATTTAAGCAAAGCTGAAACGTACAAAAAACAACCAGTCTCCCACATACACCCACCAACAAGAAACCATACCCAGATATACACCCAATCAGATGGGTGGTAGATATCTGGGTATAATTTCTTATCATTCAAGTCATTCATCGAGATAATGTAGACGGGTTTAGCTACATTCAGATCTCAACAAATTCAATCTCGCTTCTCAATTTCTTGAAGGAAATGTAAGAGAATGTTCGATTTCAATGCATTCGACACAACTTTCAAACACAGCACTACATTGAAGGGTTGAAAAGAGGCTCTAAACTGACATCTTAAGAGAAAATAAAAAAATAAAATAACTACTTAATTAACTAACTACTAAAAACGTATGGTATAACTTATGGAATAACTTATGAAATAACTTATTATATAACTACTAATATAACTACTCAAAATAAAGTTTAGTCGTGAGAGGGTGAGTTGTTAAGTCACCATTCTGACCAAGCAACGTAAAATTTAAGCAAAGCTGAAACGTACAAAAAACAACCAGTCTCCCACATACACCCACCAACAAGAAACCATACCCAGATATACACCCAATCAGATGGGTGGTAGATATCTGGGTATAATTTCTTATCATTCAAGTCATTCATCGAGATAATGTAGACGGGTTTAGCTACATTCAGATCTCAACAAATTCAATCTCGCTTCTCAATTTCTTGAAGGAAATGTAAGAGAATGTTCGATTTCAATGCATTCGACACAACTTTCAAACACAGCACTACATTGAAGGGTCGAAAAGAGGCTCTAAACTGACATTTTAAGAGAAAATAAAAAAATAAAATAACTACTTAATTAACTTACTTCTAAAAACTTATGGTATAACTTATGGAATAACTTATGAAATAACTTATTATATAACTACTAATATAACTACTCAAAATAAAGTTTAGTCGTGAGAGGGTGAGTTGTTAAGTCACCATTCTGACCAAGCAACGTAAAATTTAAGCAAAGCTGAAACGTACAAAAAACAACCAGTCTCCCACATATACCCACCAACAAGAAACCATACCCAGATATACACCCAATCAGATGGGTGGTAGATATCTGGGTATAATTTCTTATCATTCAAGTCATTCATCGAGATAATGTAGACGGGTTTAGCTACATTCAGATCTCAACAAATTCAATCTGGCTTCTCAATTTCTTGAAGGAAATGTAAGAGAATGTTCGATTTCAATGCATTCGACACAACTTTCAAACACAGCACTACATTGAAGAGTTGAAAAGAGGCTCTAAACTGACATCTTAAGAGAAAATAAAAAAATAAAATAACTACTTAATTAACTAATTACTAAAAACGTATGGAATAACTTATGGAATAACTTATGGAATAACTTATGAAATAACTTATTATATAACTACTAATATAACTACTCAAAATAAAGTTTAGTCGTGAGAGGGTGAGTTGTTAAGTCACCATTCTGACCAAGCAACGTAAAATTTAAGCAAAGCTGAAACGTACAAAAAACAACCAGTCTCCCACATACACCCACCAACAAGAAACCATACCCAGATATACACCCAATCAGATGGGTGGTAGATATCTGGGTATAATTTCTTATCATTCAAGTCATTCATCGAGATAATGTAGACGGGTTTAGCTACATTCAGATCTCAACAAATTCAATCTCGCTTCTCAATTTCTTGAAGGAAATGTAAGAGAATGTTCGATTTCAATGCATTCGACACAACTTTCAAACACAGCACTACATTGAAGGGTCGAAAAGAGGCTTCAAACTGACATTTTAAGAGAAAATACAAAAATAAAATAACTACTTAATTAACTAACTTCTAAAAACTTATGGTATGACTTATGGAATAACTTATGAAATAACTTATTATATAACTACTAATATAACTACTCAAAATAAAGTTTAGTCGTGAGAGGGTGAGTTGTTAAGTCACCATTCTGACCAAGCGACGTAAAATTTAAGCAAAGCTGAAACGTACAAAAAACAACCAGTCTCCCACATACACCCACCAACAAGAAACCATACCCAGATATACACCCAATCAGATGGGTGGTAGATATCTGGGTATAATTTCTTATCATTCAAGTCATTCATCGAGATAATGTAGACGGGTTTAGCTACATTCAGATCTCAACAAATTCAATCTGGCTTCTCAATTTCTTGAAGGAAATGTAAGAGAATGTTCGATTTCAATGCATTCGACACAACTTTCAAACACAGCACTACATTGAAGAGTTGAAAAGAGGCTCTAAACTGACATCTTAAGAGAAAATAAAAAAATAAAATAACTACTTAATTAACTAATTACTAAAAACGTATGGAATAACTTATGGAATAACTTATGAAATAACTTATTATATAACTACTAATATAACTACTCAAAATAAAGTTTAGTCGTGAGAGGGTGAGTTGTTAAGTCACCATTCTGACCAAGCAACGTAAAATTTAAGCAAAGCTGAAACGTACAAAAAACAACCAGTCTCCCACATACACCCACCAACAAGAAACCATACCCAGATATACACCCAATCAGATGGGTGGTAGATATCTGGGTATAATTTCTTATCATTCAAGTCATTCATCGAGATTATGTAGACGGGTTTAGCTACATTCAGATCTCAACAAATTCAATCTCGCTTCTCAATTTCTTGAAGGAAATGTAAGAGAATGTTCGATTTCAATGCATTCGACTCAACTTTCAAACACAGCACTACATTGAAGAGTTGAAAAGAGGCTCTAAACTGACATCTTAAGAGAAAATAAAAAAATAAAATAACTACTTAATTAACTAATTACTAAAAACTTATGGTATAACTTATGGAATAACTTATGAAATAACTTATTATATAACTACTAATATAACTACTCAAAATAAAGTTTAGTCGTGAGAGGGTGAGTTGTTAAGTCACCATTCTGACCAAGCAACGTAAAATTTAAGCAAAGCTGAAACGTACAAAAAACAACCAGTCTCCCACATACACCCACCAACAAGAAACCATACCCAGATATACACCCAATCAGATGGGTGGTAGATATCTGGGTATAATTTCTTATCATTCAAGTCATTCATCGAGATAATGTAGACGGGTTTAGCTACATTCAGATCTCAACAAATTCAATCTGGCTTCTCAATTTCTTGAAGGAAATGTAAGAGAATGTTCGATTTCAATGCAGTCGACACAACTTTCAAACACAGCACTACATTGAAGGGTTGAAAAGAGGCTCTAAACTGACATCTTAAGAGAAAATAAAAAAATAAAATAACTACTTAATTAACTAACTACTAAAAACGTATGGTATAACTTATGGAATAACTTATGAAATAACTTATTATATAACTACTAATATAACTACTCAAAATAAAGTTTAGTCGTGAGAGGGTGAGTTGTTAAGTCACCATTCTGACCAAGCAACGTAAAATTTAAGCAAAGCTGAAACGTACAAAAAACAACCAGTCTCCCACATACACCCACCAACAAGAAACCATACCCAGATATACACCCAATCAGATGGGTGGTAGATATCTGGGTATAATTTCTTATCATTCAAGTCATTCATCGAGATAATGTAGACGGGTTTAGCTACATTCAGATCTCAACAAATTCAATCTCGCTTCTCAATTTCTTGAAGGAAATGTAAGAGAATGTTCGATTTCAATGCATTCGACACAACTTTCAAACACAGCACTACATTGAAGAGTTGAAAAGAGGCTCTAAACTGACATCTTAAGAGAAAATAAAAAAATAAAATAACTACTTAATTAACTAATTACTAAAAACTTATGGTATAACTTATGGAATAACTTATGAAATAACTTATTATATAACTACTAATATAACTACTCAAAATAAAGTTTAGTCGTGAGAGGGTGAGTTGTTAAGTCACCATTCTGACCAAGCAACGTAAAATTTAAGCAAAGCTGAAACGTACAAAAAACAACCAGTCTCCCACATACACCCACCAACAAGAAACCATACCCAGATATACACCCAATCAGATGGGTGGTAGATATCTGGGTATAATTTCTTATCATTCAAGTCATTCATCGAGATAATGTAGACGGGTTTAGCTACATTCAGATCTCAACAAATTCAATCTGGCTTCTCAATTTCTTGAAGGAAATGTAAGAGAATGTTCGATTTCAATGCATTCGACACAACTTTCAAACACAGCACTACATTGAAGAGTTGAAAAGAGGCTCTAAACTGACATCTTAAGAGAAAATAAAAAAATAAAATAACTACTTAATTAACTAATTACTAAAAACTTATGGTATAACTTATGGAATAACTTATGAAATAACTTATTATATAACAACTAATATAACTACTCAAAATAAAGTTTAGTCGTGAGAGGGTGAGTTGTTAAGTCACCATTCTGACCAAGCAACGTAAAATTTAAGCAAAGCTGAAACGTACAAAAAACAACCAGTCTCCCACATACACCCACCAACAAGAAACCATACCCAGATATACACCCAATCAGATGGGTGGTAGATATCTGGGTATAATTTCTTATCATTCAAGTCATTCATCGAGATAATGTAGACGGGTTTAGCTACATTCAGATCTCAACAAATTCAATCTGGCTTCTCAATTTCTTGAAGGAAATGTAAGAGAATGTTCGATTTCAATGCAGTCGACACAACTTTCAAACACAGCACTACATTGAAGGGTTGAAAAGAGGCTCTAAACTGACATCTTAAGAGAAAATAAAAAAATAAAATAACTACTTAATTAACTAACTACTAAAAACGTATGGTATAACTTATGGAATAACTTATGAAATAACTTATTATATAACTACTAATATAACTACTCAAAATAAAGTTTAGTCGTGAGAGGGTGAGTTGTTAAGTCACCATTCTGACCAAGCAACGTAAAATTTAAGCAAAGCTGAAACGTACAAAAAACAACCAGTCTCCCACATACACCCACCAACAAGAAACCATACCCAGATATACACCCAATCAGATGGGTGGTAGATATCTGGGTATAATTTCTTATCATTCAAGTCATTCATCGAGATAATGTAGACGGGTTTAGCTACATTCAGATCTCAACAAATTCAATCTCGCTTCTCAATTTCTTGAAGGAAATGTAAGAGAATGTTCGATTTCAATGCATTCGACACAACTTTCAAACACAGCACTACATTGAAGAGTTGAAAAGAGGCTCTAAACTGACATCTTAAGAGAAAATAAAAAAATAAAATAACTACTTAATTAACTAATTACTAAAAACTTATGGTATAACTTATGGAATAACTTATGAAATAACTTATTATATAACTACTAATATAACTACTCAAAATAAAGTTTAGTCGTGAGAGGGTGAGTTGTTAAGTCACCATTCTGACCAAGCAACGTAAAATTTAAGCAAAGCTGAAACGTAGAAAAAACAACCAATCTCCCACATACACCCACCAACAAGAAACCATACCCAGATATACACCCAATCAGATGGGTGGTAGATATCTGGGTATAATTTCTTATCATTCAAGTCATTCATCGAGATAATGTAGACGGGTTTAGCTACATTCAGATCTCAACAAATTCAATCTGGCTTCTCAATTTCTTGAAGGAAATGTAAGAGAATGTTCGATTTCAATGCAGTCGACACAACTTTCAAACACAGCACTACATTGAAGGGTTGAAAAGAGGCTCTAAACTGACATCTTAAGAGAAAATAAAAAAATAAAATAACTACTTAATTAACTAACTACTAAAAACGTATGGTATAACTTATGGAATAACTTATGAAATAACTTATTATATAACTACTAATATAACTACTCAAAATAAAGTTTAGTCGTGAGAGGGTGAGTTGTTAAGTCACCATTCTGACCAAGCAACGTAAAATTTAAGCAAAGCTGAAACGTAGAAAAAACAACCAATCTCCCACATACACCCACCAACAAGAAACCATACCCAGATATACACCCAATCAGATGGGTGGTAGATATCTGGGTATAATTTCTTATCATTCAAGTCATTCATCGAGATAATGTAGACGGGTTTAGCTACATTCAGATCTCAACAAATTCAATCTGGCTTCTCAATTTCTTGAAGGAAATGTAAGAGAATGTTCGATTTCAATGCATTCGACACAACTTTCAAACACAGCACTACATTGAAGGGTTGAAAAGAGGCTCTAAACTGACATCTTAAGAGAAAATAAAAAAATAAAATAACTACTTAATTAACTAACTACTAAAAACGTATGGTATAACTTATGGAATAACTTATGAAATAACTTATTATATAACTACTAAAATAACTACTCAAAATAAAGTTTAGTCGTGAGAGGGTGAGTTGTTAAGTCACCATTCTGACCAAGCAACGTAAAATTTAAGCAAAGCTGAAACGTACAAAAAACAACCAGTCTCCCACATACACCCACCAACAAGAAACCATACCCAGATATACACCCAATCAGATGGGTGGTAGATATCTGGGTATAATTTCTTATCATTCAAGTCATTCATCGAGATAATGTAGACGGGTTTAGCTACATTCAGATCTCAACAAATTCAATCTCGCTTCTCAATTTCTTGAAGGAAATGTAAGAGAATGTTCGATTTCAATGCATTCGACACAACTTTCAAACACAGCACTACATTGAAGAGTTGAAAAGAGGCTCTAAACTGACATTTTAAGAGAAAATAAAAAAATAAAATAACTACTTAATTAACTAACTACTAAAAACTTATGGTATAACTTATGGAATAACTTATGAAATAACTTATTATATAACTACTAATATAACTACTCAAAATAAAGTTTAGTCGTGAGAGGGTGAGTTGTTAAGTCACCATTCTGACCAAGCAACGTAAAATTTAAGCAAAGCTGAAACGTACAAAAAACAACCAGTCTCCCACATACACCCACCAACAAGAAACCATACCCAGATATACACCCAATCAGATGGGTGGTAGATATCTGGGTATAATTTCTTATCATTCAAGTCATTCATCGAGATAATGTAGACGGGTTTAGCTACATTCAGATCTCAACAAATTCAATCTGGCTTCTCAATTTCTTGAAGGAAATGTAAGAGAATGTTCGATTTCAATGCATTCGACACAACTTTCAAACACAGCACTACATTGAAGAGTTGAAAAGAGGCTCTAAACTGACATCTTAAGAGAAAATAAAAAAATAAAATAACTACTTAATTAACTAATTACTAAAAACGTATGGAATAACTTATGGAATAACTTATGAAATAACTTATTATATAACTACTAATATAACTACTCAAAATAAAGTTTAGTCGTAAGAGGGTGAGTTGTTAAGTCACCATTCTGACCAAGCAACGTAAAATTTAAGCAAAGCTGAAACGTACAAAAAACAACCAGTCTCCCACATACACCCACCAACAAGAAACCATACCCAGATATACACCCAATCAGATGGGTGGTAGATATCTGGGTATAATTTCTTATCATTCAAGTCATTCATCGAGATTATGTAGACGGGTTTAGCTACATTCAGATCTCAACAAATTCAATCTCGCTTCTCAATTTCTTGAAGGAAATGTAAGAGAATGTTCGATTTCAATGCATTCGACTCAACTTTCAAACACAGCACTACATTGAAGAGTTGAAAAGAGGCTCTAAACTGACATCTTAAGAGAAAATAAAAAAATAAAATAACTACTTAATTAACTAATTACTAAAAACTTATGGTATAACTTATGGAATAACTTATGAAATAACTTATTATATAACTACTAATATAACTACTCAAAATAAAGTTTAGTCGTGAGAGGGTGAGTTGTTAAGTCACCATTCTGACCAAGCAACGTAAAATTTAAGCAAAGCTGAAACGTACAAAAAACAACCAGTCTCCCACATACACCCACCAACAAGAAACCATACCCAGATATACACCCAATCAGATGGGTGGTAGATATCTGGGTATAATTTCTTATCATTCAAGTCATTCATCGAGATAATGTAGACGGGTTTAGCTACATTCAGATCTCAACAAATTCAATCTGGCTTCTCAATTTCTTGAAGGAAATGTAAGAGAATGTTCGATTTCAATGCAGTCGACACAACTTTCAAACACAGCACTACATTGAAGGGTTGAAAAGAGGCTCTAAACTGACATCTTAAGAGAAAATAAAAAAATAAAATAACTACTTAATTAACTAACTACTAAAAACGTATGGTATAACTTATGGAATAACTTATGAAATAACTTATTATATAACTACTAATATAACTACTCAAAATAAAGTTTAGTCGTGAGAGGGTGAGTTGTTAAGTCACCATTCTGACCAAGCAACGTAAAATTTAAGCAAAGCTGAAACGTACAAAAAACAACCAGTCTCCCACATACACCCACCAACAAGAAACCATACCCAGATATACACCCAATCAGATGGGTGGTAGATATCTGGGTATAATTTCTTATCATTCAAGTCATTCATCGAGATAATGTAGACGGGTTTAGCTACATTCAGATCTCAACAAATTCAATCTCGCTTCTCAATTTCTTGAAGGAAATGTAAGAGAATGTTCGATTTCAATGCATTCGACACAACTTTCAAACACAGCACTACATTGAAAAGTTGAAAAGAGGCTCTAAACTGACATCTTAAGAGAAAATAAAAAAATAAAATAACTACTTAATTAACTAATTACTAAAAACTTATGGTATAACTTATGGAATAACTTATGAAATAACTTATTATATAACTACTAATATAACTACTCAAAATAAAGTTTAGTCGTGAGAGGGTGAGTTGTTAAGTCACCATTCTGACCAAGCAACGTAAAATTTAAGCAAAGCTGAAACGTACAAAAAACAACCAGTCTCCCACATACACCCACCAACAAGAAACCATACCCAGATATACACCCAATCAGATGGGTGGTAGATATCTGGGTATAATTTCTTATCATTCAAGTCATTCATCGAGATAATGTAGACGGGTTTAGCTACATTCAGATCTCAACAAATTCAATCTGGCTTCTCAATTTCTTGAAGGAAATGTAAGAGAATGTTCGATTTCAATGCATTCGACACAACTTTCAAACACAGCACTACATTGAAGAGTTGAAAAGAGGCTCTAAACTGACATCTTAAGAGAAAATAAAAAAATAAAATAACTACTTAATTAACTAATTACTAAAAACTTATGGTATAACTTATGGAATAACTTATGAAATAACTTATTATATAACAACTAATATAACTACTCAAAATAAAGTTTAGTCGTGAGAGGGTGAGTTGTTAAGTCACCATTCTGACCAAGCAACGTAAAATTTAAGCAAAGCTGTAACGTACAAAAAACAACCAGTCTCCCACATACACCCACCAACAAGAAACCATACCCAGATATACACCCAATCAGATGGGTGGTAGATATCTGGGTATAATTTCTTATCATTCAAGTCATTCATCGAGATAATGTAGACGGGTTTAGCTACATTCAGATCTCAACAAATTCAATCTGGCTTCTCAATTTCTTGAAGGAAATGTAAGAGAATGTTCGATTTCAATGCAGTCGACACAACTTTCAAACACAGCACTACATTGAAGGGTTGAAAAGAGGCTCTAAACTGACATCTTAAGAGAAAATAAAAAAATAAAATAACTACTTAATTAACTAACTACTAAAAACGTATGGTATAACTTATGGAATAACTTATGAAATAACTTATTATATAACTACTAATATAACTACTCAAAATAAAGTTTAGTCGTGAGAGGGTGAGTTGTTAAGTCACCATTCTGACCAAGCAACGTAAAATTTAAGCAAAGCTGAAACGTACAAAAAACAACCAGTCTCCCACATACACCCACCAACAAGAAACCATACCCAGATATACACCCAATCAGATGGGTGGTAGATATCTGGGTATAATTTCTTATCATTCAAGTCATTCATCGAGATAATGTAGACGGGTTTAGCTACATTCAGATCTCAACAAATTCAATCTCGCTTCTCAATTTCTTGAAGGAAATGTAAGAGAATGTTCGATTTCAATGCATTCGACACAACTTTCAAACACAGCACTACATTGAAGAGTTGAAAAGAGGCTCTAAACTGACATCTTAAGAGAAAATAAAAAAATAAAATAACTACTTAATTAACTAATTACTAAAAACTTATGGTATAACTTATGGAATAACTTATGAAATAACTTATTATATAACTACTAATATAACTACTCAAAATAAAGTTTAGTCGTGAGAGGGTGAGTTGTTAAGTCACCATTCTGACCAAGCAACGTAAAATTTAAGCAAAGCTGAAACGTAGAAAAAACAACCAATCTCCCACATACACCCACCAACAAGAAACCATACCCAGATATACACCCAATCAGATGGGTGGTAGATATCTGGGTATAATTTCTTATCATTCAAGTCATTCATCGAGATAATGTAGACGGGTTTAGCTACATTCAGATCTCAACAAATTCAATCTGGCTTCTCAATTTCTTGAAGGAAATGTAAGAGAATGTTCGATTTCAATGCAGTCGACACAACTTTCAAACACAGCACTACATTGAAGGGTTGAAAAGAGGCTCTAAACTGACATCTTAAGAGAAAATAAAAAAATAAAATAACTACTTAATTAACTAACTACTAAAAACGTATGGTATAACTTATGGAATAACTTATGAAATAACTTATTATATAACTACTAATATAACTACTCAAAATAAAGTTTAGTCGTGAGAGGGTGAGTTGTTAAGTCACCATTCTGACCAAGCAACGTAAAATTTAAGCAAAGCTGAAACGTAGAAAAAACAACCAATCTCCCACATACACCCACCAACAAGAAACCATACCCAGATATACACCCAATCAGATGGGTGGTAGATATCTGGGTATAATTTCTTATCATTCAAGTCATTCATCGAGATAATGTAGACGGGTTTAGCTACATTCAGATCTCAACAAATTCAATCTGGCTTCTCAATTTCTTGAAGGAAATGTAAGAGAATGTTCGATTTCAATGCATTCGACACAACTTTCAAACACAGCACTACATTGAAGGGTTGAAAAGAGGCTCTAAACTGACATCTTAAGAGAAAATAAAAAAATAAAATAACTACTTAATTAACTAACTACTAAAAACGTATGGTATAACTTATGGAATAACTTATGAAATAACTTATTATATAACTACTAAAATAACTACTCAAAATAAAGTTTAGTCGTGAGAGGGTGAGTTGTTAAGTCACCATTCTGACCAAGCAACGTAAAATTTAAGCAAAGCTGAAACGTACAAAAAACAACCAGTCTCCCACATACACCCACCAACAAGAAACCATACCCAGATATACACCCAATCAGATGGGTGGTAGATATCTGGGTATAATTTCTTATCATTCAAGTCATTCATCGAGATAATGTAGACGGGTTTAGCTACATTCAGATCTCAACAAATTCAATCTGGCTTCTCAATTTCTTGAAGGAAATGTGAGAGAATGTTCGATTTCAATGCATTCGACACAACTTTCAAATACAGCACTACATTGAAGGGTTGAAAAGAGGCTCTAAACTGACATTTTAAGAGAAAATAAAAAAATAAATCAACTACTCAATTAACTACCTACAAAATAAACTTATGTTAAAACTTATGAAATAACTTATTATATAACTACTAATAGAACTACTCAAAATTAAGTTTGGTCGTAAGAGGTCGTGAGTTGTTAAGTCACCATCCTTTTTAACCTACTTTAGGTAACTTGAAATAAATTTTTTTAAGCGAAATTAAGATAAATAAGTTAAAGTGTTGAGAAGTTGGGAATAATATTTACTTAACATGGTTTTTTTCACTAAAAGTAAAACATTTTTCCTCCTTTTAACCCAACCACCCTGCTGAAAGAATGACTAAGAAAATGGGGTTCGTGTCATAATTCAATAGAGACTTATCTTTGCTGATGGAATCCAAGCGACATCAGCCACCAACACCTTTGTAGGTGTTAGTTGAACCAAAATCCAACAGCTTGATGTTCAACGCCTCTGCTTCTGAACACCACATCGGTTCCGAAATCCACAATTGTCAACTTCAAAACCAGCTGCACCAGCTTCCAAGTTCAACCAAATCCAATCTCTTTATTAAAAAAAATTTTTATATAAAAAATAGAAACAGTTATAAACTATCTTCAATAATCGATGCCTACCTCGGAATTCCTCGTACGGTTTTAGTGAGGGCAGTTTTATGTCATACCCAGGACAATCCTTAATGACAGACAACTTCACAATTTTAAAATTTCTGCTGTATTTTAGATGACAACAATGAAGCCTTGTCGGTCCATCATTAATTTTGGGTTGTTATTTTAAAGACGATTGAAAATTTTGCAGTCTACAATAAACATAAAACAAATGAGTTTAAAAAATCTTTTGTTCTGGTCCATGACCTATTTACCCTGGATTTTGTGTGTTCATTTATATTGAATAAGGTTTAAATGTTTTTAAAGTCTTTTTACCTTTGATTATTATTGAAGTTTAAGATACAACTGGTATTGAAGTTCCCGATGATGACAGAAGTAACAACAGAAGCCATTGAAACCAAGATTTGAAAAACTTGATCAAACTAAAACAAAAGCATCATTACATACCTATTTTTTTTTTCGCTTAAGTAGATTTGTACCTTGGACCACATCTTGTAATCTTGCGATATAAGTATCTAACTTTAATAATAATAATTTTTTGGGCCTTTACCTCTGATTAGTTTTTCTCTATTTGAAATTGTCGCTGATTATGTAAATATATGGGGTTTCTGTGATCGGCGTAGTCAGAGCACGCTCTGAACAAGTGGTCGATCTGAATAAACATCCTTGCTCCAGGTGACAACTCTGGCTCCATCATCTTAAATCGCCACCTTCATCTCGGACTGATCCATCTTCAAAGTTAACTTAAATTACTTAAATTTCGTCTCTCCAATTTCAGACACCAAAAGTAAAAATTTCTGTTTGAAAAAAATTTTTTGTAACCATATTTATATAAAACTTAAATAGCTTTAATAAACGCATACCGCGGTATATTTCGCTCGTACTTTTTATCAAATTAATTTTTTCGAAAAATTTAATTAAGGAATAATCATTTGTACTGACAGTCACAACGCTTAGGGACAGTTTAATGTCATGCCCAGGACCATCAATGGAAGATTCAAAAACTTAAGTCCACGCAGCTTCAACTTTCGCTTCGAACTGAGAGGTGGTGACCTCAAATGAATATTTTATATTATAAAATCTAAGATGCCAAAAAAACAGGATGTGTAAGAAAATATTATACGAAATTATGAAAAAATTCATTACAAACCTTTTCTTCATAGCGATTTAAAAATATTTCATATTTTTGGAGACCGATTATTGCATTGTTACAATCTCTTTATGCAAAATATAATCCAAAAATCATTCAAGGGAGTATCCAGAGGTTATTCAAAGGTAATGTCCAGAGGTTATCCAAAGGTAATATCAAGAAGTAATCCAAACGAACCATCCAAAAGATATCCAGAGGTAATATCCAAAGGTAATCCAAAGGCGATATCCAAGAGTAATCCTAAGGT
Organism: Sisyra nigra; assembly: GCA_958496155.1. NCBI lineage: Eukaryota > Metazoa > Arthropoda > Insecta > Neuroptera > Sisyridae > Sisyra > Sisyra nigra. Next base: position 18,443,741 of record OY292319.1, on the reverse strand, counting down.
CCAAGTAATATCCATAGGTACTCCAAAGATCCGAAGTTATCCAAAAGAATCGTCTAAGTCGTTGTTTTTTCTAGAACAAAAATTTGAAATATTTCAAATAAATAGACATTACAAGTTGAAAAATTAACTCAAAAACTCTAAACTACTACTACTATACACGCAAAAATATGCCTTAAATATTAGATGCCTTCAGGATCAGGCGACACCGCGTCCATTTCCTTACACAATTACAAATCGATGCCTTAAAATCTAACTCAAGATTCAATGATACAACGATGCCTTAAAACTAAAATATTCTGGAAGAGACTTTGTCAGGTTTTACCGCCTGTCCAATGCCCTCCCAAAACATATGGAACGCAAGACTCTTAAAAACTAAAAAAAATCTTACTACACAGCACACACATTCCAAATAAAAACTACAAAAGTATGCTTCGGAGCGCCTTTTAACAGCCCCTACTCGCAGTAAAAGTTCTAAAATACCAAAAAAACCACACCAAAGCTTCAAGTAACAGCTAAAAGCTAATGCTAAATAAAACTAAATTTATGAGGAAAATGCTACTCTATCAGAATATGAATAAATCGAGACTTGCAAATAACCTAAAATTTAATTTAATATATTATAACCAAAACTCGTTGAATGATAATAAAATAATGTCCCATGACGGTGAGTTGTTAAGTCGCCATCTATCCTTTCGTACCTACAGGACTTGTATCTAATTTAAAATAGAAATTTTAAAAAACCAAAGCCTATTTGTTAAAATTCATATTTTGGCCCTATACGATGAGTTGTTAGGTCACCGTCACTTCTGACCTACAGGACTTGTAAGGACCCTAAAGTATAAAGGAGTATATATAAAAAAAAATGTCTATGTGTAAGGAATATGAAAATGACCCGAGACGATGAGTTTTTAAGTCACCTACGAGACATAAAACGAACCAGAAAAAAACGGCTTATGACTACTTATTAGTCCTGTTATCAGGTCATGTTTAAGCGTAGTTATGAGATGGCGTTTTAAAATTTTCAATATTTTCACAAAATATTTAAGAAAATGTAAAAACGACAGTTCCCAAACATACCCCCACAAACACACACACACACAAGAAATCATACACAGCTATATACCCAATCAAATGAGTCTATAATATCTGGATACCATTTTGTGGTATGTAGGGTATCCATCGAGAAAATGTAGATGAATTAAACTACATTCAGTTCTCAACAAATCCAATCTCAATCATTCTCAATTTCTAAGTTGAAATGCAGGAGAATGTTTGATTGTATAGCATTCGCCACAACTTTCAAACAGGACAGAGTTGAAGGACTGAAAAGCAGCTATAATCTGGAATCTATACAAATAATAACGAAATCCTATTTATTGGGAATAAACTTTTGTCTCGAGATGGTGCGTTGTTAAGTCACCATCTTGTCTAACCTACGGAACTTACAACAAACCTGAAAATATAGAAAGAAATATCTTAGCAACAAGGCCGATGACTGTTGAGTAGTCCTGGTATCAAGTCATGTTTAAGGTTATGTAAGGGATGGCGTTTTTATATATCAATATTTTCACGAAATATTTAAGAAAATATAAAAACGACAATTCCCAAACATACCCCCACAAACACACACACACACACACACAAAATCATACACAGCTATACACCTAATCAAATGAGTGTTAAATATCTGGATACCATTTCATGGTATGTAAGGTATCCATCGAGAAAATGTAGACTAGTTAAACTACATTCAGTTCTCAACAAACCCAATCTGAATAATCCTCAATTTCTAAGTCGAAATGTATGAGAATCTTCGATTGTATAACATTCGCCACAACTCTTAACCAGGACAAAGTTGAAAGACTGAAAAGCAGCTATAACCTCAAATATCAACTAATAATAACAAAAGCCTAGTTATAGAGAGAATAAACTCTTGTCCCGAGACGGTGAGTTGTTAAGTCACTATCATTTGAAAACCAACGAACCTTGTAATTAACCTAAAATATAAGTGTGTATATAAAAACCAAAGTTTATTTATCGATAACATGATTTAATAATAGTGGGGCCCTGTTTAATTTCACTACTTCTATTGAGAATAAAATTTAGCATTAACTTTTTTTGTTGTTTATAACTAACAGTTCAAAAAAAAACTACAAAAGTATGCTTCGGAGCGCCTTTTAACAGCCCCTACTCGCAGGGAAAAAAATACTAAACTACTTAAAAACTACACAGTGCTTCCCCATAAGCCCAGTAAGCATAGTTAAAGAAAGATAATAGAAAGCTGTTACTACGTTGTATACAAACAAAAATGTTCACTTATCTTTTATTTAACTGGATTAGGCGACAATCAGATGACCTGGAAGCAGCAGTTGAAATCTACAGATGCTCCACTTATCGATAGAATTGAGTGATAATCCAAGAATAATCCAAACGTGATGCAAAGGATAATCCATAGATAATCCAAAAGTAATCCGTAGGTAATCCAAAGGTGAATGTAATCTTGTTCCACTTCACACATAGAACTTCTTTCTCACTTTTAGAGGAAAAACTCTTTCCTAACAAACCATACAATGGTGTAACTCACTAACACTTGAAGCACTAACACAAAACACTAAAGAAATTCACTGTAATCCAAAGGTTATCCAGGGGTATTCCACGGTAATCCATAGGTAATTCAGAAGTAATCCATACTAAGCTTCTGATGATGGCCTCTTCATTATGTTCGTTGTCTTCATTGTCTTGAGATTATTTTTTTTTTAAATTATTTTTGATTTTACAACTACTTTACTTTAATATGGACGATACGTTATATTGTGTGGATTCTTGCCAAACGTTATCTGTCCAAGGGCCACGCGGGGCCCAAAAACAAATACAAAAAAATGGAAGAGGAAAAAAAAGAAACTTAAAAACTAAAAGCTAACTCTTTGCTACAAAAGAGTATTAAATACAACCTCCTGCTACAAGGAGTTTCCCCCCAATTACCTGCCTCAAAACAAAAACTGTTTGGCCACCACTGCTATGAAAATAATTTCTACACCTAGAACCAGGATTCGAACTCGTACATAGTGCCAATAGACACCCTGGTTTTCCATGCTAAGCGACGCGTTTATTTTGGACATTTTCTTCTAGTTCTTGAATGTTCTTGTCCTTTGAATTTAATTTTAAATTTATTTTAATTTTTTAAAAAAATTTAAAAACGCGCGCGAACGAAAACGTAGTGACCAAAACAGTAACTCCTATCAGCCCAACCCCCTAGCTGAAAGAAAGGCTAAGAAAAGGGTTAGTTTAAAAAAACCTACAAACTTAGCTTTGCTGATGGGATCCAAGCGACATCAGCTACCAACACCTTTGTAGGTGTTAGTTAAACCAAAATCCAATGGAACAGCTTCATATCCAACGCCTCTGCTTCCGTACACCACATCGGGTCCAAAATCCACAATAGTCAACTTCAAGTCCAGCTGCACCAGCTTCCAAGTCCAGCCAAGTCCCATCTGCTTTTCTCTTTATTAAAAAAAACGGTTATATAAAAAATAAAAACAGTTACAAACTATCTTCTATAATCGATGCCTACCTCGGAATTTCTCGTACGGTTTTTTACTGAGGGCAGTTTTATGTCGTACCCAGGACGACCAGGACAATCCTTAATGACAGACGAACTTCAAAATATTGAAATTTCTGCCCTTTTTTCAGGTGACAACAATGAAGCCTTGTGGGTCCATAATTTATTTTGGGTTATTTTTTTAAAGACGATTGAAAAAATTTTACTCTGTAGTCTACAATAAACAAAAAACAAATGAATTAAAAAAATTATTTGTTCTGGTCCTTGACCTATTTACCCTGGATTTTGTGTGTTCATTTATATTGAATAAGGTTTAAATGTTTTTAAAGTCTTTTTACCTTTGATTATTATTGAAGTTTAAGATACAACTGGTATTGAAGTTCCCGATGATGACAGAAGTAACAACAGAAGCCAATGAAACCAAGATTTGAAAAACTTGATCAAACTAAAACAAAAGCATCATTACATACCTATTTTTTTTTTCGCTTAAGTAGATTTGTACCTTGGACCACATCTTGTAATCTTGCGATATAAGTATCTAACTTTAATAATAATAATTTTTTGGGCCTTTACCTCTGATTAGTTTTTCTCTATTTGAAATTGTCGCTGATTATGTAAATATATGGGGTTTCTGTGATCGGCGTAGTCAGAGCACGCTCTGAACAAGTGGTCGATCTGAAAAAAACATCCTTGCTCCAGGTGACAACTCTGGCTCCATCATCTTAAATCGCCACCTTCATCTCCAACTAGTCCAACTTCAAATCCGTATCCTCAATTTCAAAGTTAAAAGACTTAAAAAAAATTTGCATTAAAAAAATTTATTAAAAAAAAATAATTTTAACAAATGCATACCAAGATATATTTCGATCGCATTTAAAATAATTTTTTTGTCCACAAATGTTTAAAGGTAAGAAATAACTACATTTATACTGGCCCTCACTTCGTTGGGGACAGTTTAAAGTCATGTCCAGGACCATCAATGTAAGTTTCAAAAATTTGAGTCCTCGCAGCTTCGGTTTTCACTTTGAACTAAGCCGTGGTGACTTCAAAATAGAAATTGTAAATCATCAGGGAAAAAAATCTAAAATACAAATCCAAGAAAATCTAAAAAAAAAATACTAATTTATGTAAAAATATCAATAAAGACCTTTTCTGCAAAGCAATTTCAAATTATTTCAATTTTTTGGAGACAGGTTATCAGAAAACAGAATCAGCTCTAACACCTTCAATATCCAGCTCCGACTCCCGCGTTAATATACGACACCTTCTGAGGTTGCCAACTCCGTCAGCCTTATTTTCGGAAAACTGATTAGATCCTGTTCCTGTTAAAAAAAAAGAACTTAATTATTTTAAAGAAATAATTTTTTCCTCGTTTATGACTAATGCTTACCTTGAAATTCTTGTTATAGCGATATTTGGACGTAGTTTCAAGTCATACCCGGAACAGCCAACACAAACTCGTAATCTTGTGGTTGTAGAAGTACCCAACTTTAATAATAAAACTTATTTTTCGTTGTTTGAGATTGTTTCTGGTTATGAGGTGTATGGGGTTTCTGTGATCGGCGTAGTCAGAGCACGCTCCGAACAAGTGGTCGATCTGAATAGACAGCTACTCCATCATCTTCTATCACCAGCTTCAACTCCAAATGATCCATCTTCAACGCTTGCTTCAAAAATTGCTTCTATTCCGCCTCTCTGATTTAAGAAATGTATAATTGCATTAAAAAAAAAATAAAACAAAAAATATTTTCAAAATATCAATGCATACTTAGATATTTTACGATGCCCAGGATCATCAATGTACGTTGCAAAAACTTCAGTCCGCGCAACTTCGGCTTTCGCTTTGAACTAAGCCGTGGTGACTTCAAAATAGAAATTGTTTATCATTAGGGAAAAAATCTAAAATACAAAACAAAGGATTTGTAAAAGATTACAAATTTATGTAAAAAAATCAATAAAAACCTTTTTGGCATAGCCATTTTAAGTTAAATCCAAAAGTAATCCAAAGGTGAAATCCAAAAGTAATCCAAAGGCGAAATCCAAAAGTAATCCAAAGATGAAATCCAAAAGTAATCCAAAGGCAATATCCAAAAGTAATCCAAAGGTGAAATCCAAAAGTAATCCAAAGGTGAAATCCTAAGTAATCCAAAGGCGATATCCAAAAGTAATCCAAAGGTGAAATCCAAAAGTAATCCAAAGGTAATATCAGAAGCTTGTTGAAGGTAATCCTGCACCACTTAACACAGAGCCCCACATATTCACTTATACACTACACATTGATCCTATAAATAGGTACACCATGCACTTATTCACATATTCCAAAGGTGATAGATATCCAAAAATATTGAGATCTTCAAAAGTAATCCAAAGGCGACTTCCAAAAGAAATCCAAAGGCGAAATCCAAAAGTAATCCAAAGGCTATATCCAAAAGTAATCCAAAGGTTATATCCAAAAGTAATCCAAAGGCGAAATCCAAAAGTAATCCAAAGGCGAAATCCAAAAGTAATCCAAAGGCATAATCCAAAAGTAATCCAAAGGTTAAATCCAAAAGTAATCCAAAGATCCAAAGCCTTCGTCGTAATTTTCTCTGGAACAAAAATTTCAGAAACTTAAAGTAAATGGAGGACATTACAAGATGGATTTATAACACAAATTTAGTCGAAAACTATAAACTACAACTCACAACAAAACGAAACAACTACTACTCATACTACTACTACTACTACTACTACTACAACACACACACACAAACACATGCCTTAAATACTAGATGCTGTCAGGATCAGGCGACGCCGCGTCCATCACCCTTCAGCAAAACCGAAACGATGCAAACCAAAGAAACAAACAAAGAAATAAACGGAAAAACAACGCCCTTGATCAATGTTGATGCAGTTTGGAAGAGACTTTGTCAGGTTTGACCGCCTGTCCAATGTCCTCCCAATAAATTAAACTTATAATACGTTAGTGGTGGGGATCTGGCGACACCGCGTCCATTTCCTTACACAATTACAAATCGATGCCTTAAAATCTAACTCAAGATTCAATGATACAACGATGCCTTAAAACTAAAATGTTCTAGAAGAGACATTGTCAGGTTTTACCGCCTGTCCAACGCCCTCTCAAAACATATGGAACGCAAACCCCTTACAAACTAAAAATCAAACTACAAAGCGCACACAGGTCAATGAAACTACAAAAGTATGCTTCGGAGCGCCTTTTAACAGCCCCTACTCGCAGTAAGAATTCTAAACTACCAAAAAAACTCGCAGTTAAAAAACCAAACTAATAAAAACCACACAAAAACTTCTAATATAACTACACACACAAACAAACGCATGCCTTAAAATGAATGTTTATAATACGATAGTGTTCAGGATCTGGCGACACCGCGTCCATTTCCCTACACAATTATAAATCGATGCCTTAAAATCTAACTCAGGATTCAATGATACAACGATGCCTTAAAATTAAAATGTTCAGGAAGAGACGTTGTCAGGTTTGGCCGCCTGTTCAATGCCCTCCCAAAACATATGGAACGCAAAACCCTTATCAACTAAAAAATCTAACTACAAAGCACACACATTTCAAAAAAAAACTACAAAAGTATGCTTCGGAGCGCCTTTTAACAGCCCCTACTCGCAGTGAAAAAAATACTAAACTACTTAAAACAACACGAAAGCCCAGTAAGCATTATTCAGGAAACTAAAAAAACGAATTCAAGCGAAAAAGACTGTAACTACATGGTAATCAAACAAAAATGTTCACTTATCATTTATTTAACAGGATGCAGCGACAATCCCGCATTAGACCTGGAAACATCTCCCGTTATCGACAGCATTTATAGAGAATCCATGAATAATCCAAAGATAATCCAAAAGTAGTCCAAAGGCGAATGTAATCCTGTTTCACTTCACACACAGCGCTTCTTTCTCAATTAAAGACCAAATACTCTTTCACAAACACACGTTTTAAAAGACCATAAAATGGCTAACATAAACTTAATTTAACATTCACTGTAATCCAAAGGTAATCCAGATAGGTAATCCACGAAAGCCTATTATTGGAAAAAAAAAATGTCTCGAGACGATAGACTTGTTAAGCCATCATTCAGTATATCCATATACATTCATCCACCACACATTCAATTCTCAACAAATTTTATCGAACTTCTCAATTTCTTCGAGGAAATGTATGAGAAAGTTCGAATTTATGCATACGACACAACTTTCAAACAGGTCACGGTCGAGGAGTTGAAAGTACCTAAAACCTGAAATCTCAACAAATAAAAACAAAGATTAAACTACTAAGAATAAAATTAAGTCCCCAGATGGTGAGGTGTTAAGTCACCATCCTTCTTAACCTACAAAACTTGTGACAAACCTGAAGTCTAAATAACTATTTAAGAACCAATGACTAATTTACAGGGTATATGAAAATGTCCCGAAACGGTGGGTTGTTAAGTCACCATCCTGACTAACCGCAACGAAACTTCAAACTAACCGGAAACGATGAAAAAAAATCCAACAAAGACTTAACAGACTATCTATTCCTGTTATTAGGTCATGTTTGAGCGTATGGAAGTGGTGGCGTTTTTAAACTCCAATATGTTCACGAAATATTTATGAAAATTTAAAAACAACAATTCACCTACATAGACCCACCAACAAAAAACCATACCCAGACATACACCCAGTCAGATGGGTGGTTGATATCTGGGTACAATTTCTTGTTATTTAAGTAATTCATCGAGATAATGTAGACCAATTTAACTACATTCAATTCTCAACAAATTTTATCGAACTTCTCAATTTCTTCGAGGAAATGTATGAGAAAGTTCGATTTTATGCATTCGACACAACTTTCAAACAGGTCACGGTCGAGGAGTTGAAAGTACCTAAAACCTGAAATCTCAACAAATAAAAACAAAGATTTAACTTCTAAGAATAAATATAAGTCCCCAGATGGTGAGGTGTTAAGTCACCATCCTTCTTAACCTACAAAACTTGTGACAAACCTGAAGTCTAAATAACTATTTAAGAACCAATGACTAATTTACAGGGTATATGAAAATGTCCCGGAACGGTGGGTTGTTAAGTCACCATCCTGACTAACCGCAACGACACTTCGAACTAACCGGAAACGATGAAAAAAAATCCAACAAAGACTTAACAGAATATCTATTCCTGTTATTAGGTCATGTTTGAGCGTATGGAAGTGGTTGCGTTTTTAAACTCCAATATTTTCACGAAATATTTATGAAAATTTAAAAACAACAATTCACCCACATAGACCCACCAACAAAAAACCATACCCAGACATACACCCAGTCAGATGGGTGGTTGATATCTGGGTACAATTTCTTGTTATTTAAGTAATTCATCGAGATAATGTAGACCAATTTAACTACATTCAATTCTCAACAAATTTTATCGAACTTCTCAATTTCTTCGAGGAAATGTATGAGAAAGTTCGATTTTATGCATTCGACACAACTTTCAAACAGGTCACGGTCGAGGAGTTGAAAGTACCTAAAACCTGAAATCTCAACAAATAAAAACAAAGATTTAACTACTAAGAATAAAATTAAGTCCCCAGATGGTGAGGTGTTAAGTCACCATCCTTCTTAACCTACAAAACTTGTGACAAACCTGAAGTCTAAATAACTATTTAAGAACCAATGACTAATTTACAGGGTATATGAAAATGTCCCGAAACGGTGAGTTGTTAAGTCACCATCCTGACTAACCGCAACGACACTTCGAACTAACCGGAAACGATAAAAAAAAATCCAACAAAGACTTAACAGAATATCTATTCCTGTTATTAGGTCATGTTTGAGCGTATGGAAGTGGTTGCGTTTTTAAACTCCAATATTTTCACGAAATATTTATGAAAATTTAAAAACAACAATTCACCCACATAGACCCACCAACAAAAAACCATACCCAGACATACACCCAGTCAGATGGGTGGTTGATATCTGGGTACAATTTCTTGTTATTTAAGTAATTCATCGAGATAATGTAGACCAATTTAACTACATTCAAATCTCAACAAATTTTATCGAACTTCTCAATTTCTTCGAGGAAATGTATGAGAAAGTTCGATTTTATGCATTCGACACAACTTTCAAACAGGGCACGGTCGAGGAGTTGAAAGTACCTAAAACCTGAAATCTCAACAAATAAAAACAAAGATTTAACTACTAAGAATAAAATTAAGTCCCCAGATGGTGAGGTGTTAAGTCACCATCCTTCTTAACCTACAAAACTTGTGACAAACCTGAAGTCTAAATAACTATTTAAGAACCAATGACTAATTTACAGGGTATATGAAAATGTCCCGAAACGGTGAGTTGTTAAGTCACCATCCTGACTAACCGCAACGACACTTCGAACTAACCGGAAACGATAAAAAAAAATCCAACAAAGACTTAACAGAATATCTATTCCTGTTATTAGGTCATGTTTGAGCGTATGGAAGTGGTTGCGTTTTTAAACTCCAATATTTTCACGAAATATTTATGAAAATTTAAAAACAACAATTCACCCACATAGACCCACCAACAAAAAACCATACCCAGACATACACCCAGTCAGATGGGTGGTTGATATCTGGGTACAATTTCTTGTTATTTAAGTAATTCATCGAGATAATGTAGACCAATTTAACTACATTCAAATCTCAACAAATTTTATCGAACTTCTCAATTTCTTCGAGGAAATGTATGAGAAAGTTCGATTTTATGCATTCGACACAACTTTCAAACAGGTCACGGTCGAGGAGTTGAAAGTACCTAAAACCTGAAATCTCAACAAATAAAAACAAAGATTAAACTACTAAGAATAAAATTAAGTCCCCAGATGGTGAGGTGTTAAGTCACCATCCTTCTTAACCTACAAAACTTGTGACAAACCTGAAGTCTAAATAACTATTTAAGAACCAATGGCTAATTTACAGGGTATATGAAAATGTCCCGAAACGGTGAGTTGTTAAGTCACCATCCTCACTAACCGCAACGACACTTCGAACTAACCGGAAACGATGAAAAAAAATCCAACAAAGACTTAACAGACTATCTATTCCTGTTATTCGGTCATGTTTGAGCGTATGGAAGTGGTTGCGTTTTTAAACTCCAATATTTTCACAAAATATTTATGAAAATTTAAAAACAACAATTCACCCACATAGACCCACCAACAAAAAACCATACCCAGACATACACCCAGTCAGATGGGTGGTTGATATCTGGGTACAATTTCTTGTTATTTAAGTAATTCATCGAGATAATGTAGACCAATTTAACTACATTCAATTCTCAACAAATTTTATCGAACTTCTCAATTTCTTCGAGCAATGTATGAGAAAGTTCGATTTTATGCATTCGACACAACTTTCAAACAGGTCACGGTCGAGGAGTTGAAAGTACCTAAAACCTGAAATCTCAACAAATAAAAACAAAGATTTAACTACTAAGAATAAAATTAAGTCCCCAGATGATGAGGTGTTAAGTCACCATCCTTCTTAACCTACAAAACTAGTGTCAAACCTGAAGTCTAAATAACTATTTAAGAACCAATGGCTAATTTACAGGGTATATGAAAATGTCCCGAAACGGTGAGTTGTTAAGTCACCATCCTGACTAACCGCAACGACACTTCGAACTAACCGGAAACGATGAAAAAAATCCAACAAAGACTTAACAGACTATCTATTCCTGTTATTTGGTCATGTTTGAGCGTATGTAAGTGATTGCGTTTTTAAACTCCAATATTTTCACGAAATATTTAAGAAAATTTAAAAACAACAATTCACCCACATACACCCACCAACAAGAAGCCATACCCAGGCATACACCCAGTCAGATGGGAATCAAAATGAGAATCTCAACAAATAAAAACAAAGATTTAACTACTAAGAATAAAATTAAGTCCCCAGATGGTGAGGTGTTAAGTCACCATCCTTCTTAACCTACAAACTTTGTGACAAACCTAAAGTCTAAATAACTATTACGAACCAATGGCTAATTTACAGGGTATATGAACATGTCCCAAGACGGTTAGTTGTTAAGTCACCATCCTTACTACCCTACGGGACTTTTAAGTATCCTTAAATAAATATATTATAAGCAATGCCTCATTTTTGGGATTATGATTAGTAAATCACAAAAAATAAGTTAAGTTATTAGGGTCCATGTCATAATTCTATAGAGACTTATCTTTGCTGATGGGATCCCAGCGACATCAGCAACCAACACCTTTGTAGATGTTCAACCACAATCCATTTTCAACGCCTACACACCAGATATCAGCTTTTTCTTCAGTCACCAACGGCTGCAGGCAAGTCTCTAGGAATCCATTCCAACAGCTACACTCCAGAAAACAGCACAGGCTCCAGCACCTTCAAACCTCAGCTTCAGTCTTTTGTCCAATACCTCAAAACTGAATAAAATGAAAAACAATTATTTAAGAAATTAAGATTGAAAAAAAATTGGTTTATTTTGTACTATGCATACCTCGTACGAAGACTTTCAAAATCTAGACCATTTGACTTGTATATGGCCATCTTGACGGGGGCAGTTTAATGTCATACCCAGGACAAATATTGATTTAATTTGAAATCATTGCTGATTGGTTGAGTTAAAAATAAATCTATTCTAGTTAGTAATGATGAGAACTAGAATACCTATTGCTGTTCTCTGACAGGCTTCCGTATTGCAACGCCCACAAAACAAAATACTAAAAAGAAATATTTAGTACAAGTTACATTAAAAACTTCAATAAGAAAGTTCCTCGGTTAATTACCTTTAGTGATGCGAAATTTCAAATGTCATCACGGTTTTCATCTTCCCAGTTCATTAAATTGATAAAGCATTATTTTAATAACGATTTCAAATCGAACCAATTTTTGTCTGTAAGAAATCAATTAGTATTAGAAACTATTCTATTAATATATTTAGCATTACTTTTAATTACTTTTTATTTGAAACTTTCAAACTATAAACTTTGGATGATCTTGCTGTGGTTGGCGTCTTATTTTCGTGCAAAACCATAGATGGTCCATCAACTGGAAAAGTTTTTGTTGCAGTTTATTCTCGTGTTGTACGTTTACGATTCTCATGTAGTTGACGAAGTCTTCAGTGTTGCAGTTTTTTCAAGTGTCGATTACCAAGCCTTTAGGGTTGTTTTATAGTTCCATAAATGATTGAATTTAGCAACCCAGGAAATGGTGGAAGGGGAGCTTTACAAAGCCCCAATGGTGGCACGGTATTCCTCGCAACGATGAGTGGAAAAAGGAAGGGTTGCATTTTTTTAACGCCAATTAGCTTCTTAAGATGACCTCTTTGTAGGTAAGTTGTCTTCGATTTCTCTAGATTCTTCTCCTTGTCTTCTTCAATTTTCATTTCTTCATCATTTTCGTTTTTTTTTTTGCTTTTTCATGCAATTGTTAATTATTTAATTTTCATGTTCAGGTTATTGAATTTTTGAAAATTTAATTTTTACATTAATACGAATTTGATTTTTGATTTTAAAACCACTTTACTTTATAATGGACGATACGTTACATTATGAAGATGAAGATGCTTGAAAAACGTTATCTGTCCAAGGGCCACGCGGTGCCCAAAAACAAAAAAAAAGGACGAGGGGAAGAAAAAAACATAGTAAAACAATAAAAGCTAACTCTTTGCTACAAAATAGTATTTGATACAATCTCCTGCTACAAGGAGTTTCCCCCCAATTGCCTGCCTCAAAACAAAAACTGTTTGGCTACCACTGCTATGAGAATAATTTCTACACCTAGAACCAGGATTTGAACTCGTACATAGTGCCAATAGACACCCTGGTTTTCCAATGCTAAGCGACGCGTTTATTTTGGACATTTTCTTCTAGTTCTTGAATGTTCTTGTCCTTTAAATTTAGTTTAATTTTAAAAAATTTAATAACGCGCGCGAACGAAAACGTAGTGACCAAAACAGTTCCTCCTATCAGCCCAACCCCCTAGCTGAAAGAAAGGCTAAGAAAGGGGTTAGTTTAAAAAAACCTACGAACTTAACTTTGCTGATGGGATCCAAGCGACATCAGCTACCAACATCCTTGTGGATGTTAGTAAACACCAAATCCTGAACGCTCCTGAAAACAGCAGCTCCAGCTTCATCTTCTAAAATCCAGCCTTGAAGTCGAATCACTTTAATGTTGCGTCTGAAACAAAATTAATAAATTAATTCAATTTTCAAGTTGTTTCGAACACTTTTTTTAATAGAATCTTCTGTACTTATATGAATATACAGCGTATCTCAGCGTGATCAACCATCAGAAGATTCCAGAAAACCATAAAAGAAATCTGAAAATTTAGATTATAGCCTAACTAGAATGGAACTACCTTCCTAAAATATTTTTAGTTCTCTGACACTTCCGGTTACACCATTGTTAATTTAATCGAGTTAGTTAAAAACAAAGGGCATGCCATTTGATATAATGATTTTAGTGTCAACTTCCGGATTTTTATTCCGGAACTTTTGATTTTTTTTTTACTTAGTACTTAGTTTTGATCAATGAATTTTCAAAATATAATCTTCGATTTTTTGTCGTTGTAAATTCTCAACGTTCAACTTTCATTTATAAACGAAACCTTTTTAATACGATTTAAATGTTGTCAGGTGCATCTCTTTATGCTTTACACATATACAATCAAAGCAATCAGTAACTAGTACTTTATGCTAATGGTACTATAATCTTCAGGTCTTAATACTTGATATACGAAGAAATTATCAGGTGAAAAAACCATAGTTATATTTTTAACTATTTGTTTTTCTTTTATACAACGTTTCGTCGGTCTTATTCGGACTTCTTCAGGGATCTAACAATAATACATAAGTAAAAACTATGAAAATTAATACCATATGTTCATTACGACACAGTTTTTATTTAGGTACAAATTTTAGTTAAACTTTAAAAAATAAATATAAAAAAAAATTTAAATTGAATAAACTAAACAATATAAAAATCAGGTGTCAAAAATTCAGTAAGGCAAGTTTTAAAAATGTGGTTATAAATTATTAAAATTATCAATTCAAAATTATTATTAAACTATGGAAAACTAAAAAATGTTTAAATTATTATTAGGTAAATATTGATAATAATTTTTAAATGAAAGTTTTAATAATACAACATTTACCTATCTGAATATTAGACACCTGAAATAAAAATTGTGTTGTAATGAACATATGGTATGATTTTGTTTTAACCGACTATATTTCAAGGTATTAATTTTCATACTTCGTATTTATTATTGTTTTAAAACTTTTTAATGTAATTTTTATAATATCTCTTTTATTATTATGTATACCTGATGAAGTCGGAATAAGACCGACTAAGTGTTATATTTAAAAAAAATAGTTAAAACATATAACTCGGGTCTTTTAACCTGATAACTCTTTCGAATACTGTTGTCAAATAACATGTTTATGGGTAGGCAGTCAGTTATACAGTAATGCATAACCAAATGCCTATACAAAGAAATATTTGAGAGCATTTAAAAAATGAATTTTCGTAGCAAATGAGACCAAGCTTTATCAATTTTTTTATCATCGGAAATCTATATTTTGTAAGTTTTATCGATTATTGTGACTGTCCCTTAGTGTTAAAAAAAATAGAATTGGTCGAAAGAGAATAACGAAAGAACAAACGATTTGGAAAATAGCATAAAAATGTATTGAGGCTGGAGGGGAAAATAATCTTAAATTTAAATCTGAATCGAGACTATCGAAAAAAAAATTTTTTGTTTCAATTAAATGCAGGTAATATTATAAGAAGTTAACAAAATAATTTTTGAAGAAGCCCAAACTAAAGCCAAACGCTTCAGCACACAGCAGATGCGAAGCGAGTGGGATGAGAAGGCAGATGGTTTTGTATCGACCAATCAAAATGCATCACCGCTTTACCTGCTGGAGAACAATAAAACATCGTCTAACTCAACGAATTTACCTTCGAAATTTCAACTTCTAACTAATTTACATTAAAAAACTAATCATGAAATTGTCGAACAATTTTTCCAATGCAATATGCGATGTCCTTAAAATCTCCCAATATGATAAAATCGATGAAATGCAATAATTAAAGTTATCGATCGGAAATCGCATTAAGACAATTTATCAAAATTGATTTTATTAGAGGTAACTCCATAATAGGAACGCAATCAATATACGCTATTATCGATTAATTTTTTTTAAGTGCGAAATTAAACAAATTTAACTAACCTCGAACAAAAATAATATTTCCCACTGATAAAACATTAAATGCACTTTAGTTGCACATATTTTTTTTTTATTTCACCCAATTATTATCAATTGATCACACGGATTACAATCAAGATTAAAAATCACGAGACGCCATCATTATCGCTCAACATGTCTTCAGAACAAAGAAATGAAGGGCGTTTGGGCTACCTGTGTTAAGGGATATAATCAATGGATGATAGATGGAGAAGTGAAAAGTTCAAATTTTGAACTGGTAAGACTTGTACGAGAAAAAGAAGGAAATATTTTCTAAACGGTCACCAACATAGAGTTGAGAGAGAGAGGAGAAGATTGCAATTCTAATCTAACGACTCTTCGATAGATTCGTAATTGATTTTTTTGTTCATGTAATGCCCTTAAAGATTTAGATGTTATTATTAAAAATGTTTGATAAACATGGATTGAATTTAATTTGCAATCAAATTCGTCTTTTGATATAAGCGATGGCATCATCCACATTTAAAAAGGCTTCAGTGATGCCGCCATGGATGATATTATCGATACATTTTTCAAAGTTCTAAATGAAAAGTATTTAACTCACCCCGAATAAATATAATATGTTTCATCGATAGAGAAATAAATGCACTTTAATTAAACACATTTTTTTTTTAAGAAAACAACGATTATTAATTATCACACGAATTATTAAAAAATATTAGAAATCACCAGACGCCATCTTAAGCGATGAGCTTGTCGCCAAGAGAAAAGTTCTAGAATCTAGAAGAAAGAAATGAACGAAACGGCTGCGCTTTGGCCGGTATTGCGAGATTGCAACGAAAGGTGATAGAGGGCGAAATGAAAAATTCAAAATCTTAACCGCTTAGAATTGAAATAGAAAAAGAAAGGATCAACTTCTTATGCGTTACCATCATATAGATGAAAGAGAGGAGAAGATCATTATGGATTCTCAACTAACGACTTTTCGATAGAATCGTACCTGTTTTTTTCGTTCGTTTAATGCCCTTATAGATTTGGATGCAATTATTAAAAATCTTTTACAAAATCAATCAAAATGATACGTAATGATTTAATTTGAGAAAATCATCGATTTGCAATCAAATCCTTTCTTTGATATAGAGATAACATAGCCACAAAGGAAGGCCTCAATGATGCTACCATTTATTATAAGAATCAAGCATTTTTCACTTACCCCGAACAGAAATAATTATGTCCATCGATGACCAATTGATAGGACTTCGATTTGCACTAATTTTTGATTAATATAACACAAAACTATCACTTTGATGAATCGATTTGTTGGAGCCTCATAAGAACGGGACGCGTTGCTTCTCCATTGATCGAACTTGCAAACAAAATCTAAGCGGTGGCGCGTATGTCTTCTAATTGTTCGTAAAGGAAATAACCACGAATTTATGATGCGGGAAATTCAAAATTTGACTAATAATTTTTTTAAATTTTTATTTCTATCGATTTTATAAGATTTGATTAATGTCCATGCTTTTCTTAATCTAAATATGATCGAAGATAAATCGAAACACTTTTTAGAGAGATTTTTTTTAATAGATTTTTAATTTTTTGAATATTAAATTAAAAGATTTTTGATAACTTAAGGGATTTAATTTAGGCTCCCTTAATAAAATTATAGGCATGTTTCATGTCCAAAAATTTTGTCTTAAAATTATAACTGTTTTAAATTTAGATGCATATTTGTGCATTGTGCATTTTAAAAACACGAATTTTCTAAATAAAACCAAGACAACTGACTTTTATATATTACATTACCTTCTTAAATTATTAATTTAAGTCAATTATCAACTTTAAATTAATGTTTAAAAAAACAAGGCATCAATCATATTTAATTTATTATTATTACGGTTAAATTAGCCGATTTTTTTAGATTAACAACTTTCATTTTGATATATTTTACTAAATAATGCTCAGTGGGCCAATCAATGGAGGATTCTTTAGAGGTCTGATTTTTACAGTTAATGGCTTTAAAATTGGCTTGATATCTATAGTCAAATATTAGAGTTAAAATATCAAATCAAGCTAAGTATTGCCTTGGTCAAGTCAAGCCAAAATTTCAAGCACAATCTTTCAAAAAAGTCTTGAGACAATTGGAACATAAAAAATCATGTATTTATACTTACCCAGGAAAAAAAATATTTTGTCTAATCATATATAATTATATATGATCATACCTGGGCAAATTTCAGATCTGATTATATAAAATTCAATATGATTAGATAAAAATATTTTTGTCTGGTACTCACTCATATTGTAATATCTTTTTAGTTATCGCTATACTTGGTATTTTTTATTTTATTTTATTTTATTTAGTTCTTATAATAATTCTCTCGAAAAAATGTGCTTTTGCTTGTAGTTATTGATTGTCCGGGAAAAATATCTTTGTCTAATCATATAGGAACTATATATGATCATACCTGGTCAATTTTCAGACCTGATTATATATATGGTTAGACAAAAAAAAATTTCCGTGTAAATTATTAACTTAAGTCAATTATTAACTTTTAATCAATGTTTAAAAATAACAGGAAATCAACCATATTTAATCTATTTTTATTACGGGTAAATTAGCCAATTTTTTAGATTAACAACTTTCATTTTGATACATTTTACTAATTGTGCTCAGCATGTGCCAATCAATGAAGGATTCTTTAGAGGCCTGATTTTTACAACTAAAAGCCTTAAAATTAACTAGAAATCTAGTTAAATATTAAAATTAAAATATCAAATCAAGCTTTAATCAAGTCAAGCCAAATTTTCAAGCACAATCTCTTTCAAAAAAGTCTTGAAACAATGGGAACTTATAAAATCAAGTATTTACACGTCTTAAGTATCTACAAGATTTTGTTGTTCATAAATTGTATTCTTACAAATTAGTCATTGGCTATAACAACAACAATTTTTAACACCTTAAATGAGAATTTTAAAAAACTAGGATTCACTAAACTTGATTTTCATCCTATTTGACTTGAAAGTTTAGCCAAATATTAAAATTTAAACATCAAATCACATTAAGCATTAAAACTATTGAATGACTTGATTAATCCCAAAAATAAATGTAAAAGTAAATGAATTCACTTAGCAAATCAAGAATTGACTCGTTTTAGTACCGCAATGTTTTGTTGTTGATAAAATCCATTCTTACAGAATATTCAATGATTAATAACGCAAAAACTTCAATAAGAAGTGGGTGAGTGTTAAGGTGGATGCTGGGGAAGACGAAAAAGGATAGGATCGGGAACGAATGGATAAGAGAGACAGTTGAAGTGGTGGAATGATCAAAGAAGATACGGGAAAGAAGGCTGCAGTGGTATGGACATGTGACAAAAGGTAGTGGACAGAATTAGAGTAGACAAAATTCAAGTGGAAGGACTGTGTCTCAGAAGACATGAGAGAAAAAGGATTGATAGAGTTGGACGCCAAGAATAGGATGGAGGTAAAAGATACGGAACGGCGACCCAGAATCTGGGAAAAGCCTGGGGTTAAGAAGAATAAAAAAAGGAAACTTATTGTGTCAAGAAAATTAATAATTCACTACTGGATTTGATTTTCAAGCTATACTTAAGTTTAAATCTGGTAATAGTCTTAATTTAACTTGATAATTCTCTTCAATAAAACTATAAGTATACGAACACTTGAAACAGCATGATCTTACACGTTTAAAGAACAATCTTTGTTGTTAACAAAATTAATTTTTACAAATCAATATTTATTGAGTATAATCAAACAGCAGTCTTTAACATCTTCTTTTAATTAATTTTTGTCAACTTCTTCCTTGAACCTTTGAGATTTAAACTCAAAATTAATATTTAAATTAAACGAATGGTTATTGTGAAAATTACATATTAAAGATTCACTACTAAACTTAAATTTAACTTAAAACCTATAGTCAAATAATATTAATTTTCAGGTCTTAATAGTTTTATATTTAATAGGTAATTATCAGGTTATTAAAGACCAGTTTTTTCTTTTAATAATTTATTTTCTTTTCACACGACGTTTCGTCAGTCTTATTCTGACTTCATCAGGTATCTGGCAAGACAGACAATTTATAAAAATTAAGTTAAAAAGTAATACATAAACAATAAAAAAATTTAATACCTTAAAAATTGTTATATCAAATATAATAAAAATATAATTTCAATATAAATTTAACAATAAAAAATTTCAGGTGTCAAATATTAGATAGGCAAGTGTTTAAATTTTTTGTTATAAATTATTAAAATTATCAATTAACTTTTAATTTATTTTTTTTTTAAATTAATACTACTGATCTCAACTTTTTTTATTTTATTTTTATTATATTTATACTTTTTTATCAAATTAATTGATAATTTTAATAATTTAAACAAAAAATTTAAACATTTGCCTACCTAATATTTGACACCTGAAATTTTGTATTGTTAACTTTATATTCAAATTATATTTTTATTATATTTGATATAACTATTTTCAAGGTATTAAATTTGTTTATTGTTTATGTATTACTTTTTAATTTAATTTTTATACCTGATGAAGTCACAATAAGACTGACGAAACGTCGTGTGAAAGGAAGACAAATTATTAAAGGAAAAACTGGTCTATAGTCAGATAATAATATTGAAATATCAAGTCAAGCATTTAAAATAAAAACTACTTGACTTGATGCATCTTTTAAATAAATTGACAATGAACGCTTTGGAAATTAAGAATTCATACATTTATAGTACAATGTTTTGTTGATAAAATAATTCTTACAAAATGTTCATTGTGTTATTAAACAACATTCTTTAACACTTTTATGTTCCCAAATGATGTTTTAGGTTGATTATTCTTTACAACAAATAACTTAATATAAATTAAATCGATGCTGATTGTATAAATAAATTAGAGATTCACTCTGACTTTTATTTGACTTAAAGACTTGAGTCAAACACAAATCAAATGTTAATAATATTTAAACGTGAAATCGAGTCAAACGTTAAGAAACGACTTGACTTGATGAATCTCTAAAATAAATGGACATTGAGCACTTGACAAATCAAGAAGGTGTTTATTAAGTTAATTTTCTTCCTGTAGTATTTGAAGTAAGTCTTTGTTGTTGTGAGTATCATCATATTTTTGATAGCATATAAATTCTGTGTTATTGAACAACATTTTTTAACGCCTTATTATTCCAGTTTTAGTATAATTTTTGTTTGGTGATGGGCTAAAAGAAAATAATTTGGAGATTAAAAATATTTTTTCTGAAAATCATTATGTAATTACCACGAAGAAACAAAGTATTATTTATCGATATAGTCGCAGCTACTTTCTCTTAAAGTTCTGGTGTATTTGGTCGTCGTAGTAGTAGATCTTGAGACGGTCAGCCATTGCCGATGTCGATCTGGGTTGAGTTTGTGTCTCCGCCTAGTTGGTCTTCTGCTATTCTTGTCGATTCCAAGAAATCCTCTTGGGGCATTTGTCCCTTCATCTCTCCTCGTCAACAAGCATGGTGTTGATCTAAAATTGATTTGTTCAAATTCAGTTGTAAGTATGCAATACAAACTTAGATTTTAATTATTATAAAAAATTAAAAATAAGAGATTTGCATAATTTATATTCTTCCTATTCAATCTTATTCTATTGTTGTATTTTTTTCGCTTTACTAATTCGCAATCTGTCCCTGGACATTAAGCAAATATACCTAAAAAATAAACAGGTGGGGAAGAACGTACCCTTAGGGGGTACCTTAAGGTGTTAGTGGTTATATCTGAATGGTAACGACGCGATTCAGCCTTCGATGGTGACCCGATCATACCTTCCAATAATCTTCTTAAAATGAATTTTAAAATAAGTTTTTTGTAAATTTCGCTAATCAAATTTAATTTAGACATAGTAATAATGTGATCACACGGTGTGTCCCACTTCTTTCTATATATTTGATATTATGCATTTTTTAAAAATATTTAAAATAAACCTCTTAATTTATATATATATATATTAAAAATCTTGGGTATTTGGACAGTATTTAATTAGCGACGTTATATTTTAAAAAATTGCAAATTTTCTTCGGCTTTATTTCGACTTCATTGGGTAAATTTTAAGATTAACATCTAATTTTGTAATAGTTAATAATTGATTGTATAAAATAAGACTTCATATGATTAGATGTTTAACAATAATTTTTTTTTAATTAGATATAAGAATATTAAAAATTATTATTTCTTTTCTATAATAATAAATATAAATTCTTTATATTTTTAAATCTAATTTTAAAAAAAAAATATTGTTAATCATCTAATCATATATGATGATATATATAATCATATATGATAAGACTTCATATATGAAGTCTTATTTTATACAATCAATTTTTAACTATTACAAAATTAGATGTTAATCTTAAAATTTGCCTGATAAAGTCGAAATAAAGTCGGCGAAAATTTGCAGTTTTAAAAAATATAACGTCGTTAATTAAATATTTGCCAAATACCCAAGCTTTTTAATATATATATATAATGCATCATGGATGAGAACATTAAAAGTAATATTAATTTATGTACCTATAGGTACAAAGTTATTTGAGTTTATAAGTTTAATTATTAGTATAGAACATTTAGACTAAAAATCAGAAAATTCTTCAAGATTCTTTGCATCGAAAAGCGTGACCACACAGTGTGGTCACAAATTAAAGGGCCTGGTGTAAGAACCCGGTAAGTCCAAATGTTTCAATTTTGTTCTTTTAGCATTTTTTGGTAGGTTCAATATTACTCTTCTGATTGGTCAAAGAACCGCAGCAAAATGTAACATTAGTACTGTCCTTTGTGGTAAATAATATTGGAAAGGTAAAGGCCATTACTTTATAACGTCATCTTTATTTTCATTCAACGATTACCGAAACTTTTTTAGTCAGGACTTTCACTATGCCCTTCAATTGTACCCAGTTGTAGGGTAAAAAAAATTCGGGTCTTAAAAATCTTGTTGCGATCTTATGCGATACACCTTGTGGTCACACATTTCGATATTAAAAAAAGTAAAAACTTTTAATAAAAAAATGTTTTTCTTCTTAAGATTTGATCAACAATGTGTTCACACGGTGTGCCACACCTTACAATTTTTAATACAATTTAATAACTTAAAAGTAAATACCTAAACCCACACAAAATTCGTTCAAATGGGTTTTGAAACTCAAAAAAATAAAAAAATGTGACACACCATGTGGTCACGTTTTTCGATATTGCAAATATTGACCACATTTTAGCATTTAAGCAGGCATCATGAACTAATTAAACAAAGATTAAATATCTAGAAGAACTTTGTTCACTAATAGACCTGTGCTTTTTATTAGCCTTTGAAAATGGTAAAAAGTGAAAAAAAATTATAGTATTATGAAACCTATTGGAAAAGGAAGAGAATATAACAAAAATGAAAGGAAAAATAAATTACGGTCGATCTGAAGTAGAGAAGTGGAAAATGAGGGGTTTTTAAGGGTTGAAACGGTTTATCTCGATTTTCGACAAAACTACTAATGGCAAAGTTGTAGATAATAACTAGATTTACAACTTTTATGCATACACTTTTTTCATATAACCTCAAAATTAATGTGAAAAATTCAAATTCCAAAGTCTTTGGTTTTTAATTTTTATCTTTTACAAAAAAAAAAAAATTTTACGAAATTTAGGTAAAACTTACCTTTTAATGTCCCAAACGCATTGTAATTTTTTTTATTTAAAATATTAATTTTTTGATCTTATAAAGACTTAATATCAAAAATGCGCACTTCAAAACATCAGATTTTTTTTAAAAAAGTCGGTAAGTTTTTTGTTCGTTAAAACCTGTACTTTCTGGTGGTGCAAAAAATATATACATTACAATGTTAAATGTTCCCGGAAAATGCAATAATTAAAGTGTACATTTTAATAAATTGTTCAAATTTGTTCATAATACAATTATAAGATCAAAAAATTAATATTTCAAATAAAAAAAATTACAGTGTGTTTGGTACATTAAAAGGTAAGTTTTCACCAAATTTCCAACCAAATTTTTTTTTTTAAAGATAAAATTAAAAACCAAAAACTTGTTAATTTGAATTTTTCACATAAATTTTGAGGCTATTTGGAAAAAGGATTCGGACAAAAGTTGTAGATCTAATTATTATCTACAACTTTGCTGTTTAACTTTTTTCCAAAGGATTTCTAGTTTGGTCGAAAATCGAGATAAACCGTTTCTACCCTTAAAAACCCCTCATTTTCCACTTCCCCACCTCAGACGACCGTAATTTATTTTTCCTTTCATTTTTTTTATATTCTCTTTCTCTTCTTATATGTTCATCCTACTATAATTTTTTTCTGTTTAAAAATTATCTACCCTGGTATATAAGATTTCTAAGAAATTACAATGTGACCGCATGGTGTATCGCACTTTTATCTATTTTCGATTAATACAACTTCATTATTTCTTAACTTAAAATTAATTATTTTAAATCAGAGTTTCACCACTTGACTTGATTTTCAAGCACCATATGGGACTTTAAAAATCAAGTCAAACTCAAGTCAATTATTAATATTTAAATATATTTCCTTTAAACCAAATACAAGTAAAAATTCATTGAATAAAATGTCCAACTACTTGACTTGATGAATCCCTAATTAACCTTGATTATATCTTTATTACCATACTGGTTGGATGAAGAAATAAACTCTGCGTGGACTCTCTCTAGACTTCTTTTGCATTTGCGGACATTGTTCTGGTCGTACAAAAGGGAAGGGCGTCGTGTTAAGGGCTGGGCCCCAATAAGCCATTTTGTGGTACGTCAGAAGCCCCTTGATATAAACCAGTTCTTTGTGTTTCTTCATCATGGTTAACACACGATTTCCGGTTCTGCAGGTAGACTCTGAAGACCCGTTAAAACGGTTAACCAATTGATATAAGGTTGCGAAGCCTCTCTATATTTTTAGGGTCTTCAGCTTCACTTCCAAAGGCTTATCCAAGACTAATATGGCGGTTCGGTTTCAAATTTAAGTTCATCAGTTGAGGCTTTTATTAGATTGCTTTCATCACGAACAGAGTTTCATCTATAAATCAAAAGAGATTGGAAAATAGTTTCGATTTTTATACCATACAATACTTTTTGGGTTCGTGTGTTGCTTAAGAAGTGTTGAATGATCACCAATTTAATCATTGGAATGTTCTTCTTTAGTTTAGGAGTGATTTTTAATCCTTACGATTTTTTTCTTTCCAATGATTTTTACAGATGACAACAGGAAAATCTAAAATCAATAGATGATAATTAAAAATTGCACTTTTAATTAGTGTACCCACGTCCCCACGTTTAGAACTTGACAGTCTATTAAGTATTTTTAACCGACTTCAAAAAAAGGAGGAGGTTCTCAATTCGACTGTATTTTTTTTTATGTTTGTTACCTCAGCATTTCCGACTGGGTGAGGCGATTTTGATAATTCTTTTTTTATCTGCAAGCTGGTGCTTCCCGAATGGTCCCATTTTAATTTGAAGGAAATCGTTTACTTCTAAAGGGTTGAAAACTAAGGGATGAAATACTAACTTCTTATTGGATGGCTCAATTTTAAAAATTATTTTTTTATTTGAAAGCCTGTGCTTTTCGTGTGGTTCCATTTTAATTTGAAGGAAATCGTTTACTTCTAAAAGGTTGAAAACTAAGGGATGAAATATTAACTTCTTATTAGATAGCTGGATTTTGATAATTCTTTTTTTATTTGAAAGCTGGTGCTTTTCGTGGGGTCCAGTTTTAATTTGAGAGAAATCTTCCACTTCTAATGGGTTAAAAACTAAGGAATGACATATTAACTTCTTACTGGATAGCTCGATTTTGAAAATTCTTTTTTTATTTGTAGAACACAACCTTAAATTCATCTCCTATCCATTTAAAAAAAAAATTCCACTCATAAGGGGTTACAAATAAGAGATAAAATAATTTTTTTCTGGCTAACCCGATTTTGATAATATTGTTTCTATTACGTACAACGTACCTTTAAATTGTTCACATTTCAAATTGAGGAAAAAAATCCACCTCTTAAAGATGAAAATAGGGGATGAAATAGTGACATTTAACCGAATTTTGATAATTTTTTTTTTTCTGTTTGAAAGAATAATCTACTTAGTTTTAATTAATTTAAAAGCAAAAAATTTCAACCTTTAAGGGCAAAAAGGGATGATGTAGTAACTTTTAATATTAAACGGCGCTGCCTCATATGAGCACCGAGTTAACGGTTAACGTTAACGGCGTGTAAGGTTAACCATTTTCAAGAAAATAAAATCAGTTATCAAACTTCAGATCACTAAAACGCGAGAAATAAATAAATATTTTAAAAAAATGAAAAACCGACTTCAAAATAGGTATATAAAAATTCTTAAACAAAAAATGCACTAAAAAGTAACAAAATAATGGCGTATCCTTGCAGTATCTACAACTTACAAATTATTAGGATGATACAATGTACAACTATTATTATTTTTAGAGTTGGTGTCAGTCAAGAAAATAAATATTAATAGTAATTTGTAAAAATATTAAAAAGATTTAGTTGGTATTGGTATTTTGTAGTTTAAAGGTCGCTAGATATTGTTACAGTTCGAGTATATTGTTTAAAAGTTCATTTGAAAAATAATTTTCATAAGGTATTCTCGTTTTTTGCTAAGTACCAATATAGTCGTATTTCTTTGACTTACACCAACTCCAACAATAGTTGTACATTGTACCATCCTAATAATTTGTAAGTTGTAGATACTGCAAGGATACGCCATTATTTTGTTACTTTTTAGTGCATTTTTTGTTTAAAAATTTTTATATATTTTGAAGTCGGTTTTTCATTTTTTTATAATATTTATTTATAAACTTAATTCTTTGGTTAGTAAATTTTTCATTAAAAAAATAAAAAATTAAAATTATTGTTATCCTTTAAATTTAATCCTTGATAAATCGTAAAATTTGTAAAAAATTCATCAAGAACCTATACGAATATAATAAGGACTGCTGGGTTACCTGTTGTATTGCACTTGATAATCGAGCATGGACTTGTTCATCACGAAACCAGTTCATAATACAATAATCCGATAATCCTCTTAATGTAATCGCACCTTTGTGTAATGCCAATTCCATTCAAATTGCGAGAATCCACTTATGCAGATGAAAGCACAGCACTTGACACCTAAATGAAAAATTATCACATTGGTATTCAATCAAAAAAAACTTCAACTTACCCATTTGAAGAAATTTTTTGAAAGAAAATTGGTAAGGTGTTTAACACTTTTTAACGGTTAAAAGAAGTATTTGCCAAAATAATAGAGGTAATAAAAGAAATAATCGAAAAATTGTTAGTCTAATGCGTCTAATGTTTATGTCGAAGAATTCATTTAAAATGAACCCAAATCCCAAATTGTAACGAGTTTATTACCTGGAAATGTTGCCTACTCACACATTGACATTAACACACTAACATTACTAAATTTGAAGGCAATATAACACAGCTTGTGCGTAAACATGTGTAAGTGTGTAAGGTAAAGAACTTGAGACCTAAGTACGCGCGTCTCTCTTCAACCCCGGCGAACCTTTATCATCGCAATTGGGACGTTGTAAATATTTTAGATTTAACTGAACAAAAATGTTGCTTATAATTTTATCTTATCAACATTCTGAACATTTTGTATTTACTTGAAGTTCTTAAAATCCTTGCACTATACCTGACGGGTTTTGAACACCTATTCGATGAGAGTCTCCTCATCTTAACGGTTGCTTTTATTTCCTGTGTGTATCGTGGGCTGCCTACACTATAATATTAATACCTCTCAATTTTAGTACTTACTAAACACGACCTTATGGCTATTGTGCATAAAGCAAATTTTATACAACCCACATAAATACTTGCACTGAATTTGATTGTAAATGATAAAAATTTAATTTATATCTTTTTACTTATATCGTTCATATTTAATAATAAATGCAAGAAAATATTTTTTTCAAGATTCCAAAATTATGTCTTTTTGAAGTTATACTTCTTTAGGCGCGTTATGAACAAATGATGAGAGTGAAATTTTAAGATGCGCGGGCATTTTAAGATAAAAATTAACAAAATTAAGTAAGTCGCAAAACCACTAGGTTTCCTGGCGCGCGTAATTTGAATGTTTGTTATATTTATTTTCTAATTTATTTTTTTTTATATTTAAATAAAAAATAATTATATATACAAATGACACATATTATTAATAAATAAGTTATTACTTTTCTCGATTTTTGCAGTAGTTGTTATAGGTACTTTTTGACGTTTAATAATGAAAATGACGTCTGCATCTCGGCGCGGTTTCAGAAGCATTAGTAGCATTGAATTTTATCATCACAAATTAACAAGATGGAGTTGCCCGCAAAACGGCTCGGTATTTTTAACTAGACGCGCGTAATTTGAATGTTTGTTGTATTTATTTACTAATTTATTAATTTTTATATTTAAATTAAAAATAATTATACATACAAATGACACATATTAATAAAAATAAGTTATTACTTTTCTCGAATTTTGCAGTAGCTGTTATACTATTTGAAATTTAATGATGAAAATGACGTCTGCATTCCATGCATATTCTTAGTTATCACAAAATCTGGGATTCTGAAATTATTCAACCATCTTAGAATAATAATTAATTAAAATAAGACATGAACAAGATTAAGACATTTACTTTGAAAAGGAGCTACTTACTTTATTTCGCAATTTCTATGGAGCTTCGTTTTCATGACATGCATGAATTTTTAACCAGAAAAATGATCCTGACAAATTTTATAAACGTCTTGCCGCTTTCTTTGGATATTATTTAGTGATACAAATTAAAATATTATTCTCTTAATTTTATTTTTAATATTTATATCTTTAAATATATATATTATTAATATTAAATATTAATTTACAATTTCTTAAAATTGACTATGTGAATGCAATTAATAAAAACTAATTTTTAATGATACCAAAGAAGTATAACTTCCCACGCGCGTACATAAGTACACGCAACCACTTTTTTATGAAAACTTATTTTGGTCTGTAACATCAAAACCGCACATTTTATGGAAAAAATTATAATTACCAAAATTATGGACAGTTAATTTTTTTACAAAACATGTTCTTTAAATTGTTTTATTAAAACTAGCAGTTTCCTAAATATCGAGTGACGAGTATAAATCAAACTTGGGTTCGTATCATTTTAAAGTTCTTATTCGAAAACTACTTGACTTACGAAAAAATGTGTTTGGAGAAAAATTAAAGAAGATTTAATTATATACAAAAAGGGTCATAATCGGCTCAGTTTGGGTAAAATGGATCTTGATATTTAAAAAAAAAAAAGAATTTTACTAAGAAAATAACGATATCTCAAAAATTATGGGAATATCAAAAAATTTTACAAAACAACATTTATAGTTTATTTAAAACTCTTTAAATTAGTTTATTATAAAAATTTTGCTAAAGTTGATACTTTTCGAGATATAACCTAAAAATGTTTCCATTTCAATGTTTACTAGTTTCAATCGAAGATTTCTACTTAATTAATGAGGCTTACAAAAAATTGCTCATAACATATTTTGTAGTATATTTTATTATCTTTTATTTCAATAAGAATCAATTTTTTGATTTAAAATACCCTTTATGAGATACAAGGGAAAACATATCTAAATGACCAGATAAAACCATTTGTGTCTTATATTTCCCTAATTAATTTTTACTCCCGTTAAATATGAATCAAATATATTAAAATCATTATTTTATTAAAAATAAATTAAAAATTTAAATCAAAAAATTTTTTATAATAATATTTATGTTGACTATATGATTTTGGCCCTGTGTAAATATTACTTTGGTTGAGTGTAAAACCAACTTTTCCAAATTCTTCAAAACATTGATTTAAATCAAGGGATTGTGACTTAAATGAAAGAAACATAAAATGTAACACTAATACGACAAGAAAATCTCAAATTCCAGTGTTTTTCTTTGAGTTTTCTTGATTTTCATAGAAATTTTAAAGATCCAATTTGAATTTGGAGCTGCTGAAACGAATGAAATTAGCTGCGCACGCATTAGAAAACAACACATGTGTTGACATTTGAAGCATTCGTTGATCACGTGAACACATCCAAAATACACGCGGTGAAATATTCCTGAACTATTCCTTGATTATCCTGAATTTCTGTTAGTGTCAGTTCCCAAAAAATATGTTACAGTGTACTTAAAAATCAGTGGTATGTGTTGCCTGAAAAAAATTGCAATGATTTTAACTTGTTGTCATGTAAATATGAAATAATCGCAGCGCATTTCTTGGAAAATTTCGACTTCGGCCTGGGAAAATCTTATTTTCCATGGATTAGCAAGTTGTGGAAAATTGTAAGTTTTTAATTTAACGTTCTAATTTAGTTCTTTAATTATTTAAGCAGTTTTAATGAGGATTTTTCATCAATATAACTATGTATTAAGACTTTATACATATGAGGTTAACTCAAGTTAATTTTGCCGGAAGAAAAATCGTTTTAGAAGAAAATTTCCCGGAAACGAGCTTGATATTTTTGTGTTATTGTTTTCTCGAATGATATCTTAAGTGATTTCAGCCGAAAAATTCGATGTAACTTTGTATATTACGGAACAAATAAGAAAAACGATGATACCCCGTGGATATTTCAGGGTTTTGAATGGGCAAAATTGATTTACTTCTAAAAATTGGGGAATTTAAGATAAATTTTAACAAAACTTGGTCTTTATTAAGTTACCTAAAGTAATTTTTTGATTAAATCTTAAATTTATCATTTTTAAGTAGCGTTTTTTAGGTAACCACATTTTCCTGGCAAAAGAAATAAATTCAGAAACTTTTCTGGAGTTTACTTCTTATTAATATAGAGATTAATTTCCTCACATAGATTATAGACGATAATTTAATTAAAAGTGAAATCGGGTGTTAACAATATAATATAATTCGAACCTCAAAGTTTTTTTTTTTTAATATTGTACCGAATTAATGCTATATCCACCTCTGTCTTACTTATAGGAGTTTTCTATTATTTTTTGGTAGTTGTAGAGTGCGTGTAGGTGTTTTGAGTTAAATCAAAGTTTGCTTTTCTTTCTGTACTCTCTGTCTTGCATTTGGGATTTGTACTACACACAACTCTGTTCTTCCTATAAATTCTTTACTTACCAGTTTTATAATTGCAAAGAGCGTGCTTGAAATGTTATTTTTTCTTTATTTATAGTCGTTATAACTATTAATAGTGAATAAATAGTTAGTAGAAATAGAAATTTATTTAATAATAAAGGTTATAAAATCTTAAAATCTGGGTTCAAGTAGATTGAAACATGACCATTTGCATTTGAATTTTAGACCTCTTTTGAACCTACAAGTGGCATTTATCGGACAAAATACCATGTTTAGGCCCAAAAGAGGTTGACAGCAAAAACTTCAAATAGACCTCTCTCTCTTTTCTTTTTTTTTTCAAAAAGAATAAGATTTTTACTTCAATATTTTGTTTTTTTTTTTATTCATTCAATATACAAGTTTCATTAATATAAGCGATAAATTTAAAAGTAATAAGACTATTACAAATATCAGTTCTTAATTATTAATTTCCTTATTCTCTTTTACCAGCTCTTTTATTATCGCCATTGCCATCATTTTTTTCCATGATTTCCTTTTATTATAATCCACCATACCTATACCCAACTATGTGCATTTCTATAGAAATTTTATTTAATTCTATAACATCTCTCTGATTACTTTCAAGATACCCATACAAAGTCGCCGTTAATGACAAAAGCCCCGTTTATCGGCCCATGTCTGGCTATCAACGCTTGGCCTATTAATGGGAATTTGTTAATGGGCCATATCTGGTTAATTGCCGGTCGCCGTCTATTTGATCATTCAATATTCGTTCGTCGGCCAACGATAGGCCAAAGTCTGGCTAAATAATTTTTTGCTCACGCACAAATAATTAAAAGTTAGATGACTTACTATAAACCTTAAATACTTTGAAGGGGCCCTAAGTCACCCTGAGTTATTCATCACTTTGAGTCTATTATATTTGACTTATGTATGTTTAAGGTGATTTGTGTTTTAAGATTTATTGAGCATCAACGTTCAGAATAATTGTACCTACAATGTCAAATAAACGCGTAAAAAAATTTCGACAATTAAAAAAACTTGTAAGTAGTGTAGATTTTATAAATAATGTGGATAGTGACAATAATAATAGTAAACAGCGACAAAGCGATACATCTTTAATTTGAAACATACATTTCAAATGAATTTTTCTTCTGTGCAATTGCGTCAATTATTTTTAAATATTCGCACCATATAAATACTTTCCAAATGTATTACAAAATTAACCAATGAACGCAAAGTATGAATATATCCTTCATTTAAGTGCTATCTGGTGGTAAATTATTATACTTTTAACGGTAGAACAGGGGCAAGAGGATTCGTTTCGCTAACACAGAAATTGTCGTTAAACAATAGTCGCATGGTAAAGTGTTTAAAGTGTATTATTGTATTTCAGAATAGTTCGTCTATATCGCTTGTTGATAACCAGTCTATTGCAGTCTCTGACTAAAGTAAGTAGTTCTATTTAATAATTGAATAATAATACATTCTCTCGAATTAAACTATAGATAATTTATATTTATTTACCTGATAGTCTAATAGTTTTCTCATAGTGTGAAATAATCAAATAAAAAAATATTAATAGTTAAATTTAATGTTACAGATGGAAGGATTTTAATGGCATATTACTTTGTAAATATCCACCGGCTGATGAGTATCCTAAAGTTGATAAGTTTGCTGCAGACTTAAGCGATGCAAATGAAAATTGGGATAAATATCTAGTCGAAATTCTCTATTATGCAGGTGAGTTAGTTTGTTATTTTTCTAGAAAATTTTTTCTCATCTTAAAATTGGTTTTACAATTAACATTTTTTTTTCATACTATTATGAAAATAAATCTTCTTTTTTCACCTCTTATACTATTTTAGTTCTAACTCCTTCACTCACACATATTGTGTCTTAAAAACAAGTTTATTTATAATTGATTTTGCATATTCTAGATGTTGTAACTGAAAAGTTTGGTGATAATTTTCGCTGGCAAAGTAGCCCGATGGCTTTCTGATTGGGTGGACCGTGAGAATGGGCGATAAGAAAGAGGATCTTCATTATAAACCACCAAAAATTCCCTTTTGATTTTAGAGTGCGTGTTATGTACGCCAGGTTTAAAATTCTACTTTTGTATTAATTATTGATGTTGTCTGATTTTTTATTAAGATTGTATGTATTATAAAGTGAATAAATTATTGTATCATAATAATCGTTGAGCTGATTTTATATCATTTTTTTCAATATTTAAGTAGTTTTATTAATTTATAATATTTGCCATTAACGGTCCAGTAATTTTTACTGCAGTCGGCCGATTGTTGGTTTCTATTAACGGCCCTGTAACCTTTGCTTCAGTCGGCCGATTGTTAATCGCCATTAACGGCCCGGTAACTTTTACTGCAGTCGGCCGATAGTCGACTGCCATTAGCGGCCCGGGGTTATCATCCAGCCGGCAACCGTACTTGGACCGTTAACAGTTGCCGATGTTGGGCCAACAACTAGCATCTCTGGCTAAGCAATGGGCCATTAATGGCCCTGTCGCCAAACTTTGTATGGGTAATACATTGTAACGAGGCGTTAAGTTTTTTTTTTTATTATGTTTTCGTAAGCGAGCTAATTTGCTGCGGACAGAGCTTTTCGATTTGTTTCAGGTCCAGTTGGAGAACCGGTGTCTTTGGGTCGTCTAGGAAAAACAAGTCAAATTTGGTTGTTTTGTCGTTGACTTTGAGGGCATCGGGTAGGAGCGCAGTCAACTGGATTTCGAGGCAAATGGAAAAACTCAACAAGACTCTGATTCCGCCAGCCGAAGAGCGAGCCTCGCCGTGTTGTTAATTGAAACTTATTTTTCAATAATTTTATTACTTATAATATATTTTTGTTTTAATTTTGATTTTCTTTAATTTATAAGAATAAATTATTTTGTTTTGCTATCATTAATTACACTGTTAAAAATATCTTAAAATTTCAGGAGGAAATTATACTTAAATTCCTAAATGATCATACTGAAAGTGTTTTAAGAATATTTTACCGTGAATTTTCAGTATCTATATGCTGAAAATCTTTTAAGAATATTTTACCGTGAACTTTCAGTATCTATATCCTGAAAGTGTTTTAAGGATAAAATACTGAATCATACTAACTATTCAGTAACAAGTTAATCATTTAACGATTAGAAAGCCTGTTTTGAGTGGATTTTATTACCCCAGGTACTTGGATTTTTGGGTCAGGTAGGTACGAAAGTAAAGATAACAAACTTTTTGTTACTCAAGTATATTCATTACCAAACCAAATATCGAGCAGTAAAGATTCATTTGTATTTTTGGTTTTAAGTGATTACGGCTAGAAAATTATATACGTAAGTAAATATATATATTTTTTTACTTTAATTATTTATTCATTTCCAAAAAGTTACTGCAGTTCTATTATAATCATGCTTCAAATATATTACAATTGCCTACACTATCTATTTTAAATAAAATGTCTATTAACGTATAAATAAAATTAAATAATGCTAATGTAAATTGCATTAAATTGCATACAATTTAGTAAAATATTTTTTACATTCACAAATAGATCAGAAATCAAAATCCGGAATTGTTTTAAATTTTTGCAAATTAAGTAATTCGGTATTATAAAATAGACAAAAAAAAAATATTTTATATCTACGCACTCTATATGGACTTAGTAACTTTTTTTGTGTAATATATATATTTTTTTTTTGTAGCAAAAGGAAAATGCGGGCTTTTAAAGTTCTTGGGCAAGACCGTTGTCGAAAAGTTGTCGCGGTGGCTGAGACTCTTGATGAGCTCTTATTTTCTGCTCAGCAAAAACTACAGCTACCTGATGCAGATATCGGGTATAAGGTATTAGATAAATTGTATGATACTAAATTCTTATATTAATGATAATGCAATATGTTATATATAAAGTCATTTTTAAAATTGTATTAGGGGAAGACGGTAGTGAAGTTCAGTATACTATATCACTGCAAATATTTTGTGATGCATCTCAAAGCAATAACTTCAATGATTTTGGAGCAAAATGACTCATGGAAACCACAAAATAAAACGATAAGCATTGAGTCAAGTAATATTTTTAATGAAAGAGGTATAGTAACACATTTTATTTTGCTATTGCACTTAGTATTTACAAGAAATTAAATATATCGTTAACTTATTTATCAATTTATTTCAGAGAATACTCGCTCTCTGATGACGCTAAACGAAAGCGTGACAGCAGAAAATTTTGCCAAAGGTATTGATCATGTATTCCTTGGCACCAACTTCCAAACCGCTTGATGAACCATTTGAAAGAAAATAAACGACCGATACCAACAGATCGAAGGATGATAGTCCAAATTTTGGCGAATTATATAACAACAGACATTAAAGATAATTTCTCTCCTGCAACGTGTCGTCACATAGCCACAAAGTTAGTTGAAGCCTACAAAATTCCTTTTCAAGACTTGATTGGTAAATCAGTCGTAGGAGATACATACGTTATCAAGATCTATTGACAATCGAATAAGATTTGCTAATTTTGTTAAAAGAAATTGATTTCTGAAGAAGGACCGGCAAATACATAATATTTAATTTTTAAACTTTCTATAATGTATTAGCAATAAATAAAATTTTATAAAATCTACTTTATAGTAATTTTTTTCACGACTTTTCCCGAAATTTTTAGAGCCTTATAAAAATATTTTGCTGTAAATTTTTACTGAATTTTAAATAAGAATATTTACTGAATTTATTTTCAGTATATATACTGAATTTTAAGTAAGAATATTTACTGAATTTATTTTCAGACAAAATTATAGTGAATAACTTTTTTGTATTTTTTCCTGAAATTTCAGTAAAATATTTTTAACAGTGTAGTGTTTTA
Organism: Sisyra nigra; assembly: GCA_958496155.1. Lineage (NCBI taxonomy): Eukaryota > Metazoa > Arthropoda > Insecta > Neuroptera > Sisyridae > Sisyra > Sisyra nigra. Next base: position 18,407,914 of record OY292319.1, on the reverse strand, counting down.
TTTAGTTAAAAAATTCGTTTCAAGCTATGAGCAAGGCGACCACCAAGGTAAGTCCTTCAAAATTCTTGATTTTGGTGGTGGATCAACAGTTTCGAAAAATCAAAGATTCCCCGTCCCTTACACACCCAAAAATTTTCAACTTTTTATAATTATTATTTTTTAAACATTTTTTTTTTAAATTTCTATTTGAACGAGATTCGTTCGACTTCATCGACTCCACGTGAGGCCGGATAAGTCTGTCTTATTTCAACATTAATGCAAATTTCTTCACACTTTTTCTTTTAAACTCGGTTTTTCACGTTTAAATTTTTTACATTTACACTTTTAGGCCTGTTGATATAGACAATATTGAAAAATAATCAAATCGTGAAATAAGTTTATTCAATTGTTGTATAATTACTCGTGTAGCACTCGAACGGTTAACAAGAGACTAAAGCTGAGTAAAAATGAGTAAAAATGAACCAGAGTGAACAGGATTACGGATCAAACCAGTAATGGATACAAGAATACACAATATTATACTAAGCATCTAAGTATAGGAAAGAGAGAGATCAAAAATTTGGGTTATTAGTAAATAATATTTGCAATAGGTATTATAAAAAAAAAAAGAAATTTACAACCATATTTTATGTTTGATGATCATAAACCTATTTTAAAGACGAGACGATATGTTCACAAAATATAATCAAAACTTCATGTAGGTAAAAATTAAGACGATGGAATCGTTAAGGTTTATATGAGGCTCATTTTACTCTTTGGAGATCCAAAAGAGGGTAAAAGCACCATTTTAGGGGCAAAAGAGGTTTGAAATTTCGACTCGGGCCATTCTAAGTCTGAGCAAGGCCCCACTCACTCCTCTCATGAATACCTCGCCAGGTGTTTTGTCCTTAATTGATTTTCGAGCCCTTAAAAGTTTCTAGGGATGCAACAGCCAATCATTGTTCCACTTCTCTGTGGTATTGTTGAAGCACAATTTGATGCTGTTCCATCGATAGTTTTAAGTCTGGATCGAGTTCCTCCTATGTGGCCTTTTTTGATTTCTTGTCAGCTGCTTCATTTTCTCCAATTTCTTGATGTCCTGGGATCCATATCAGATTCACCTTGAACTCTTTCAAACTCAGTTTTCTAAGGTATACCCGCAGCTGGAAGATCATAGTGTTTGTATTTTTCTCGCTGAATATGACTTTTAGACTGGCTTGTGAGTTAGAGAATGTGACTGATGGTTCTGGAATCGGTTTCCTCTCAATTATTTCCAGACATTTTCTTATTGCTGCGGTCTCGTAAGTGTATAACGACGTTCCGTCTGGTACCCTTTGTCTAACCTGTTGTACCATCGCCAACAATTGCATAACCCCATTTTCCATTTACGATGGACCCATCGTGTAATATTTTTTATGTTGCGCATATTTATTTAGCTGTTCTAGATGTAAACTCTTGGATAGTTGTGGGGGTATAGATTCTATCGGGGATAGTTTAAGGTTAGATTCACCGTGGGTTTTTATCTTTTCAAGGGAGGTGTGAACTGGAGTCCTTTGGCCCGCTTATTTGGTAATTCCATTTGTAACTCTTTAAGGTATTCCCTGGCTCTGATTCGTATTGGTAGCCGACGCCATTTTGGGATCATGGCTTCACTAGCCAAACTTTTTTTTATTGCAGTCACTAACTCGATTGTTAGTTTTTTGTACTGCCTGTACGAAGAATTTGATTGTTTCGTATTTCCTTCAATAAGCTAGTGGAAGCTCACCTGCTTCTGCTAGAATACCTACTGAAATGGAGGCTTGAATTTTGGTTATACTGCATATGGGCTTATTCCTTCTGAATTAGTTTTCATGTATACAGAGTTGTCGAAGATGCTATGGAAAGTGAAATCAAGTTGGATTTTTTTTATGGGATTATCTCAAACTGAAGGTTTAGATGCCAACAATCCAACAAAATTAGAGTACCTCAAAAACAATATCGATAACAAAATCGCCAATTTTCAGGGCTATAAGTGAGAATGAATCACTGAAAATTGGATTCAAAAATTCGATCGCTGCCGTCGTGCTTGTGAGGTAAATAACTGTAAGATGAGTTCTGCACCAGAAAAAAATTTTAACACTATATTCCAATTATCCTACATCCTACGTATGTCTTATTTAAATAAAAAACCCCATTATTTTGAGCCATGAAGATTTCATCTATTAAAATATCTTTTAGTTGACTTTTCTTGAAGGATTTTCAAAGGTTAAAATTGAAATTAATCAAAACATTTTATGTCATTTGCTAGAAAAAGATTTAAAAAACACTAATTCAAGTGGTTTTCTTGGTTTATAAATGTGTTTATTTCATTAGATGAATTTTTCTACCTTCCATAACTGACATTTGCTCCGTATGTCCATTGCGGGACAGTTTATTATGTAAAACTGATGGCTCCACAAGTTAGATAATCTTACAAAACTTCTAAAATAGTCTTAAATGACGTCCAAACGATTAAGTTTGTTTTCACCTAAAATATTATAACATGCCTTTCATGTACCTAAATGTCACACACGTATAATGGATTGCCTACACAAAACATTAGATAAACCAGTGTTTCTTATATCATCAAAGTTTCATAATCTCGAGTGTCCAATTTCATTTATTATTTAAATTATAGAGTCAAGAGTCGAAAACTTTCTCTGTTGATGAACTTAAATGTGTTCATTATAAAAATAGTTCATGGCAATTGCCGTTAACCTTAATTCTTAGTTGTTTCAAAAGCTAAAGTAATTCTTCCAAAAATTTTAACATTTTGTAAGATCAAATATAAGTAAATAACCCCAAAAAGGTGAAAACAAAAAAACAAAAAAAAACTGCAAGAAAAACCTTTTTTAATGCAAAAATATTATTATAACTTGTCTCTCAAGTAAATGTCATTAATGTATAAATGGTTGCCTAAAGGAAACATAAAATAAACCCGTGTTTCTTTTAAAGTCAAAATTTCGTATCCTCTAGAGATTTAATTTAATTTATTATTGTAGTTGTAGAACAAAAAAATGGGTAACCTTCATTGAAGATTAACTTAAATTTGTTAAATATTTAAATGGTCCATGATACAGGTCGTTCTCCTTTGTTTTTAGATGTTTCAAAAGTTTAACTTCTCAAAGCTTTAACTTTTTGTGGGACCAAATATTAATAGATAACTTTTTAAAAAATCTGATCCAAAGAATTTATTTAAATTTTATTTGTTTAAAGTCACTTTAACGGCGACTAGTCAAATTTTACGTTATCCTAATAGAATTTTTCCATGAACTTACATAATTCAAAGAACATAAGGTATAATGTCCGAAATTATTCAATCCAAATTTTCACCGAATCAAAAAACCACAAAGTAAAATGTATTTGTCATTTAGATAAAATGAAGATTCAAAAGTTAAATTCTGTTATATAATTTCTCTAAGTCGCTCATTAAGGGTATCGAATATGATTTCTCGCTATAAAAACCAAAATTTCACCAAATCAAAAAACCACAAAGAATAATGTATCTGTCATTTCAATAAAATGAAGGTTCAAGAGTAAAATTCTGTTATATAATTTCTCTAAATCGCTCATTTAAGGTATCGAATATGATTTCTCGCTATAAAAACCCATATAGAATAAAAACACAGATTTCATCAAGTCAAAAGTTTTCAATCCAAAATTTCACCAAATCAAAAAACCACATAGAAAAATGTATATGTCATTTCAATAGAATGAAGATTCAAAAGTAAAATTCTGTTATATAATTTCTCTACATCGCTCATTTAAGGTATCGAATATGATTTCTCGCTATAAAAACCCATATAGAATAAAAACACAGATTTCATCAAGTCAAAAGTTTTCAATCCAAAATTTCACCAAATCAAAAAACCACAAAGAAAAATGTATTTGTCATTTCAATAAAATGAAGATCTAAGAGTAAAATTCTATTATATAATTTCTCTAAATCGCTCATTTAAGGTATCGAATATGATTTCTCGCTATAAAAACCCATATAGAATAAAAACACAGATTTCATCAAGTCAAAAGTTTTCAATCCAAAATTTCACCAAATCAAAAAACCACAAAAAAAATGTATCTGTCATTTCAATTAAATCAAGATTCAAGAGTAAAATTCTGTAATATAATTTCTCTTAGTCGCTCATTTAAGGTATCGAATATGATTTCTCGCTATAAAAACCCATATAGAATAAAAACACAGATTTCATCAAGTCAAAAGTTTTCAATCCAAATTTTCACCAAATCAAAAAACCACAAAGAAAAATGTATCTGTCATTTCAATAAAATTAAGATTCAAGAGTAAAATTCTGTTATATATTTTCTCTTAGTCGCTCATTTAAGGTATCGAAAATGATTTCTCGCTATAAAAACCCATATAGAATAAAAACACAGATTTCATCAAGTCAAAAGGTTTCAATCCAAAATTTCACCAAATCAAAAAACCACAAAAAAAATGTATCTGTCATTTCAATAAAATTAAGATTCAAGAGTAAAATTCTGTTATATATTTTCTCTTAGTCGCTCATTTAAGGTATCGAAAATGATTTCTCGCTATAAAAACCCATATAGAATAAAAACACAGATTTCATCAAGTCAAAAGGTTTCAATCCAAAATTTCACCAAATCAAAAAACCACAAAGAAAAACGTATTCGTCAATTCGAGAAAATGAAGATTCAAGAGTAAAATTCTGTCATATAATTTTTCTTATTCGCTCATTTAAGGTATCGAAAATGATTTCTCGCTATAAAAACCCGTATAGAATAAAAACACAGATTATCTCAATGTCAAAAGTTTTCAATCCAAAATTTCACCAATCAAAAAACCACAAAGAAAAATGTATTTGTCATTTCAATAAAATGAAGATCTAAGAGTAAAATTCTATTATATAATTTCTCTAAATCGCTCATTTAAGGTATCGAATATGATTTCTCGCTATAAAAACCCATATAGAATAAAAACACAGATTTCATCAAGTCAAAAGTTTTCAATCCAAAATTTCACCAAATCAAAAAACCACAAAAAAAATGTATCTGTCATTTCAATAAAATTAAGATTCAAGAGTAAAATTCTGTTATATATTTTCTCTTAGTCGCTCATTTAAGGTATCGAAAATGATTTCTCGCTATAAAAACCCATATAGAATAAAAACACAGATTTCATCAAGTCAAAAGGTTTCAATCCAAAATTTCACCAAATCAAAAAACCACAAAGAAAAACGTATTCGTCAATTCGAGAAAATGAAGATTCAAGAGTAAAATTCTGTCATATAATTTTTCTTATTCGCTCATTTAAGGTATCGAATATGATTTCTAGGTATATCATTCAAGAGTAAAATTTTGTTATATAATTTCTCCTAGTCGCTCATTTAAAGTATCGAATATGATTTCTCGCTATAAAAACCCATATATAATAGAAACACAGATTATCTCAATATCAAAAGTTTTCAATCCAAAATTTCACTAATCATAAAACCACAAAGAAAAATCTATCTATCAATTCGAGAAAATGAAGATTTAAGAGTAAAATGTTGTTATATAATTTCTCCTAGTCGCTCATTTAAAGTATCGAATATGATTTCTCGCTATAAAAACTCATATATAATAGAAACACAGATTATCTCAATATCAAAAGTTTTCAATCCAAAATTTCACTAATCATAAAACCACAAAGAAAAATCTATCTATCAATTCGATAAAATGAAGATTTAAGAGTAAAAAGTTGTTATATAATTTCTCCTAGTCGCTCATTTAAAGTATCGAATATGATTTCTCGCTATAAAAACCCATATATAATAGAAACACAGATTATCTCAATATCAAAAGTTTTCAATCCAAAATTTCACTAATCATAAAACCACAAAGAAAAATCTATCTATCAATTCGATTAAATGAAGATTTAAGAGTAAAATGTTGTTATATAATTTCTCCTAGTCGCTCATTTAAAGTATCGAATATGATTTCTCGCTATAAAAACCCACATATAATAGAAACACAGATTATCTCAATGTCAAAAGTTTTCAATCCAAAATTTCACCAATCAATAAACCACAAAGAAAAATGTATTTGTCAATTCGAGATAATGAAGATTCAAGAGTAAAATTCTGTTATATAAGTTTTCTTATTCGCTCATTTAAGGTATCGAATATGATTTCTCGCTATAAAAACCCGTATAGAATAGAAACACAGATTATCTCAATGTCAAAAGTTTTCAATCCAAAATTTCACCAATCAAAAAACCACTAAGAAAAATGTATTTGTCAATTTGAGAAAATTAAGATTCAAGAGTAAAATTCTGTTATATAATTTTTCTTATTCGCTCATTTAAGGTATCGAAAATGATTTCTCGCTATAAAAACCCGTATAGAATAGAAACACAGATTATCTCAATGTCAAAAGTTTTCAATCCAAAATTTCACCAATCAAAAAACCACAAAGAAAAATGTATTTGTCAATTCGAGATAATGAAGATTCAAGAGTAAAATTTTGTTATATAATTTCTCCTAGTCGCTCATTTAAAGTATCGAATATGATTTCTCGCTATAAAAACCCATATATAATAGAAACACAGATTATCTCAATATCAAAAGTTTTCAATCCAAAATTTCACTAATCATAAAACCACAAAGAAAAATCTATCTATCAATTCGAGATAATGAAGATTTAAGAGTAAAATGTTGTTATATAATTTCTCCTAGTCGCTCATTTAAAGTACCGAATATGATTTCTCGCTATAAAAACCCATATATAATAGAAACACAGATTATCTCAATATCAAAAGTTTTCAATCCAAAATTTCACTAATCATAAAACCACAAAGAAAAATCTATCTATCAATTCGATAAAATGAAGATTAAAGAGTAAAATTTTGTTATATAATTTCTCCTAGTCGCTCTTTTAAAGTATCGAATATGATTTCTCGCTATAAAAACCCGAATAGAATAGAAACACAGATTATCTCAATATCAAAAGTTTTCAATCCAAAATTTCACTAATCATAAAACCACAAAGAAAAATCTATCTATCAATTCGATAAAATGAAGATTTAAGAGTAAAATGTTGTTATATAATTTCTCCTAGTCGCTCATTTAAAGTATCGAATATGATTTCTCGCTATAAAAACCCATATATAATAGAAACACAGATTATCTCAATATCAAAAGTTTTCAATCCAAAATTTCACTAATCATAAAACCACAAAGAAAAATCTATCTATCAATTCGATAAAATGAAGATTTAAGAGTAAAATGTTGTTATATAATTTCTCCTAGTCGCTCATTTAAAGTATCGAATATGATTTCTCGCTATAAAAACCCATATATAATAGAAACACAGATTATCTCAATGTCAAAAGTTTTCAATCCAAAATTTCAACAATCAATAAACCACAAAGAAAAATGTATTTGTCAATTCGAGATAATGAAGATTCAAGAGTAAAATTCTGTTATATAATTTTTCTTATTCGCTCATTTAAGGTATCGAATATGATTTCTCGCTATAAAAACCCGCATAGAATAGAAACACAGATTATCTCAATGTCAAAAGTTTTCAATCCAAAATTTCACCAATCAAAAAACCACTAAGAAAAATGTTTTTCTCAATTCGAGAAAATGAAGATTCAAGAGTAAAATTCTGTTATATAATTTTTCTTATTCGCTCATTTAAGGTATCGAATATGATTTCTCGCTATAAAAACCCATATTTAGTAAAAAACCCAGATTTCATCAAGTCAAAAGTTTTCAATCCAAAATTTCACCAAATCAAAAAACCACAAAGAAAAATGTATTTGTCATTTCAATAAAATTAAGATTCAAAAGTAAAATTCTGTTATATAATTTCTCTTAGTCGCTCATTTAAGGTATCGAATATGATTTCTCGCTATAAAAACCCATATAGAATAAAAACACAGATTTCATCAAGTCAAAAGTTTTCAATCCAAAATTTCACCAAATCAAAAAACCACAAAGAAAAATGTATCCGTCATTTCAATAAAATTAAGATTCAAAAGTAAAATTCTGTTATATAATTTCTCTTAGTCGCTCATTTAAGGTATCGAATATGATTTCTCGCTATAAAAACCCATATAGAATAAAAACACAGATTTCATCAAGTCAAAAGTTTTCAATCCAAATTTTCACCAAATCAAAAAACCACAAAGAAAAATGTATCCGTCATTTCAATAAAATTAAGATTTAAAAGTAAAATTCTGTTATATAATTTCTCTTAGTCGCTCATTTAAGGTATCGAATATGATTTCTCGCTATAAAAACCCATATAGAATAAAAACACAGATTTCATCAAGTCAAAAGTTTTCAATCCAAATTTTCACCAAATCAAAAAACCACAAAGAAAAATCTATCGATCAATTCGATAAAATGAAGATTTAAGAGTAAAATGTTGTTATATAATTTCTCCTAGTCGCTCATTTAAGGTATCGAATATGATTTCTCGCTATAAAAACCCATATATAATAGAAACACAGATTATCTCAATGTCAAAAGTTTTCAATCCAAAATTTCACCAATCAAAAAACCACTTAGAAAAATGTATTTGTCAATTCGAGAAAATGAAGATTCAAGAGTAAAATTCTGTTATATAATTTCTCTTAGTCGCTTATTTAAGGTATCGAATATGATTTCTCGCTATAAAAACCCATATAGAATAAAAACACAGATTTCATCAAATCAAAAGTTTTCAATCCAAAATTTCACCAAATCAAAAAACCACAAAGAAAAATGTATCCGTCATTTCAATAAAATTAAGATTCAAAAGTAAAATTCTGTTATATAATTTCTCTTAGTCGCTCATTTAAGGTATCGAATATGATTTCTCGCTATAAAAACCCATATAGAATAAAAACACAGATTTCATCAAGTCAAAAGTTTTCAATCCAAATTTTCACCAAATCAAAAAACCACAAAGAAAAATGTATCCGTCATTTCAATAAAATTAAGATTTAAAAGTAAAATTCTGTTATATAATTTCTCTTAGTCGCTCATTTAAGGTATCGAATATGATTTCTCGCTATAAAAACCCATATAGAATAAAAACACAGATTTCATCAAGTCAAAAGTTTTCAATCCAAAATTTCACCAAATCAAAAAACCACAAAGAAAAATGTATCCGTCATTTCAATAAAATTAAGATTCAAAAGTAAAATTCTGTTATATAATTTCTCTTAGTCGCTCATTTAAGGTATCGAATATGATTTCTCGCTATAAAAACCCATATAGAATAAAAACACAGATTTCATCAAGTCAAAAGTTTTCAATCCAAAATTTCACCAAATCAAAAAACCACAAAGAAAAATGTATCCGTCATTTCAATAAAAATAAGATTCAAAAGTAAAATTCTGTTATATAATTTCTCTTAGTCGCTCATTTAAGGTATCGAATATGATTTCTCGCTATAAAAACCCATATAGAATAAAAACACAGATTTCATCAAGTCAAAAGTTTTCAATCCAAATTTTCACCAAATCAAAAAACCACAAAGAAAAATCTATCGATCAATTCGATAAAATGAAGATTTAAGAGTAAAATGTTGTTATATAATTTCTCCTAGTCGCTCATTTAAGGTATCGAATATGATTTCTCGCTATAAAAACCCATATATAATAGAAACACAGATTATCTCAATATCAAAAGTTTTCAATCCAAAATTTCACTAATCATAAAACCACAAAGAAAAATCTATCTGTCAATTCAAGAGAATGAAGATTCAAGAGTAAAATGTTGTTATATAATTTCTCCTTGTTGCTCATTTAAAGTATCAAATATGATTTCTCGCTATAAAAACCCATATATAATAGAAACACAGATTATCTCAATATCAAAAGTTTTCAATCCAAAATTTCACTAATCATAAAACCACAAAGAAAAATCTATTTGTCAATTCAAGAGAATGAAGATTCAAGAGTTAAATGTTGTTATATAATTTCTCCTAGTTGCTCATTTAAAGTATCAAATATGATTTCTCGCTATAAAAACCCGTATATAATAGAAACACAGATTATCTCAATGTCAAAGGTTTTCAATCCAAAATTTCACTAAGCATAAAACCACAAAGAAAAATCTATTTGTCAATTTAAGAGAATGAAGATTCAAGAGTAAAATATTGTTATATAATTTCTCCTAGTCGCTCATTTAAAGTATCAAATATGATTTCTCGCTATAAAAACCCATATATAATAGAAACACAGATTATCTCAATATCAAAAGTTTTCAATCCAAAATTTCACTAATCATAAAACCACAAAGAAAAATCTATCTATCAATTCGAGAGAATGAAGATTCAAGAGTAAAATTTTGTTATATAATTTCTCCTAGTCGCTCATTTAAAGTATCGAATATGATTTCTCGCTATAAAAACCCATATATAATAGAAACACAGATTATCTCAATATCAAAAGTTTTCAATCCAAAATTTCACTAATCATAAAACCACAAAGAAAAATCTATTTGTCAATTCAGGAGAATGAAGATTCAAGAGTAAAATGTTGTTATATAATTTCTCCTAGTTGCTCATTTAAAGTATCAAATATGATTTCTCGCTATAAAAACCCATATATAATAGAAACACAGATTATCTCAATATCAAAAGTTTTCAATCCAAAATTTCACTAATCATAAAACCACAAAGAAAAATCTATTTGTTAATTCAAGAAAATGAAGATTTAAGAGTAAAATGTTGTTATATAATTTCTCCTAGTCGCTCATTTAAAGTATCAAATATGATTTCTCGCTATAAAAACCCATATATAATAGAAACACAGATTATCTCAATATCAAAAGTTTTCAATCCAAAATTTCACCAATCAAAAAACCACTAAGAAAAATGTATTTGTCAATTCGAGATAATGAAGATTCAAGAGTAAAATTTTGTTATATAATTTCTCCTAGTCGCTCATTTAAAGTATCGAATATGATTTCTCGCTATAAAAACCCATATATAATAGAAACACAGATTATCTCAATATCAAAAGTTTTCAATCCAAAATTTCACTAATCATAAAACCACAAAGAAAAATCTATCTATCAATTCGAGAAAATGAAGATTTAAGAGTAAAATGTTGTTATATAATTTCTCCTAGTCGCTCTTTTAAAGTATCGAATATGATTTCTCGCTATAAAAACCCGAATAGAATAGAAACACAGATTATCTCAATATCAAAAGTTTTCAATCCAAAATTTCACTAATCATAAAACCACAAAGAAAAATCTATCTATCAATTCGATAAAATGAAGATTTAAGAGTAAAATGTTGTTATATAATTTCTCCTAGTCGCTCATTTAAAGTATCGAATATGATTTCTCGCTATAAAAACCCATATATAATAGAAACACAGATTATCTCAATATCAAAAGTTTTCAATCCAAAATTTCACTAATCATAAAACCACAAAGAAAAATCTATCTATCAATTCGATAAAATGAAGATTTAAGAGTAAAATGTTGTTATATAATTTCTCCTAGTCGCTCATTTAAAGTATCGAATATGATTTCTCGCTATAAAAACCCATATATAATAGAAACACAGATTATCTCAATATCAAAAGTTTTCAATCCAAAATTTCACTAATCATAAAACCACAAAGAAAAATCTATCTATCAATTCGATAAAATGAAGATTTAAGAGTAAAATGTTGTTATATAATTTCTCCTAGTCGCTCATTTAAAGTATCGAATATGATTTCTCGCTATAAAAACCCATATATAATAGAAACACAGATTATCTCAATGTCAAAAGTTTTCAATCCAAAATTTCACCAATCAATAAACCACAAAGAAAAATGTATTTGTCAATTCGAGATAATGAAGATTCAAGAGTAAAATTCTGTTATATAATTTTTCTTATTCGCTCATTTAAGGTATCGAATATGATTTCTCGCTATAAAAACCCGTATAGAATAGAAACACAGATTATCTCAATGTCAAAAGTTTTCAATCCAAAATTTCACCAATCAAAAAACCACTAAGAAAAATGTTTTTCTCAATTCGAGAAAATGAAGATTCAAGAGTAAAATTCTGTTATATAATTTTTCTTATTCGCTCATTTAAGGTATCGAATATGATTTCTCGCTATAAAAACCCATATTTAGTAAAAAACCCAGAATTCATCAAGTCAAAAGTTTTCAATCCAAAATTTCACCAAATCAAAAAACCACAAAGAAAAATGTATTTGTCATTTCAATTAAATAAAGATTCAAGAGTAAAATTCTGTTTTATAATTTTTCTTATTCGCTCATTTAAGGTATCGAATATGATTTCTCGCTATAAAAACCCGTATAGAATAGAAACACAGATTATCTCAATGTCAAAAGTTTTCAATCCAAAATTTCACCAATCAAAAAACCACTTAGAAAAATGTATTTGTCAATTCGAGAAAATGAAGATTCAAGAGTAAAATTCTGTTATATAATTTCTCTTAGTCGCTTATTTAAGGTATCGAATATGATTTCTCGCTATAAAAACCCATATAGAATAAAAACACAGATTTCATCAAATCAAAAGTTTTCAATCCAAAATTTCACCAAATCAAAAAACCACAAAGAAAAATGTATCCGTCATTTCAATAAAATTAAGATTCAAAAGTGAAATTCTGTTATATAATTTCTCTTAGTCGCTCATTTAAGGTATCGAATATGATTTCTCGCTATAAAAACCCATATAGAATAAAAACACAGATTTCATCAAGTCAAAAGTTTTCAATTCAAATTTTCACCAAATCAAAAAACCACAAAGAAAAATGTATCCGTCATTTCAATAAAATTAAGATTTAAAAGTAAAATTCTGTTATATAATTTCTCTTAGTCGCTCATTTAAGGTATCGAATATGATTTCTCGCTATAAAAACCCATATAGAATAAAAACACAGATTTCATCAAGTCAAAAGTTTTCAATCCAAAATTTCACCAAATCAAAAAACCACAAAGAAAAATGTATCCGTCATTTCAATAAAATTAAGATTCAAAAGTAAAATTCTGTTATATAATTTCTCTTAGTCGCTCATTTAAGGTATCGAATATGATTTCTCGCTATAAAAACCCATATAGAATAAAAACACAGATTTCATCAAGTCAAAAGTTTTCAATCCAAATTTTCACCAAATCAAAAAACCACAAAGAAAAATCTATCTATCAATTCGATAAAATGAAGATTTAAGAGTAAAATGTTGTTATATAATTTCTCCTAGTCGCTCATTTAAGGTATCGAATATGATTTCTCGCTATAAAAACCCATATATAATAGAAACACAGATTATCTCAATATCAAAAGTTTTCAATCCAAAATTTCACTAATCATAAAACCACAAAGAAAAATCTATCTGTCAATTCAAGAGAATAAAGATTCAAGAGTAAAATGTTGTTATATAATTTCTCCTTGTTGCTCATTTAAAGTATCAAATATGATTTCTCGCTATAAAAACCCATATATAATAGAAACACAGATTATCTCAATATCAAAAATTTTCAATCCAAAATTTCACTAATCATAAAACCACAAAGAAAAATCTATCTGTCAATTCAAGAGAATGAAGATTCAAGAGTTAAATGTTGTTATATAATTTCTCCTAATTGCTCATTTAAAGTATCAAATATGATTTCTCGCTATAAAAACCCGTATATAATAGAAACACAGATTATCTCAATGTCAAAGGTTTTCAATCCAAAATTTCACTAAGCATAAAACCACAAAGAAAAATCTATTTGTCAATTTAAGAGAATGAAGATTCAAGAGTAAAATATTGTTATATAATTTCTCCTAGTCGCTCATTTAAAGTATCAAATATGATTTCTCGCTATAAAAACCCATATATAATAGAAACACAGATTATCTCAATATCAAAAGTTTTCAATCCAAAATTTCACTAATCATTAAACCACAAAGAAAAATCTATCTATCAATTCGAGAGAATGAAGATTCAAGAGTAAAATTTTGTTATATAATTTCTCCTAGTCGCTCATTTAAAGTATCGAATATGATTTCTCGCTATAAAAACCCATTTATAATAGAAACACAGATTATCTCAATATCAAAAGTTTTCAATCCAAAATTTCACTAATCATAAAACCACAAAGAAAAATCTATTTGTCAATTCAAGAGAATGAAGATTCAAGAGTAAAATATTGTTATATAATTTCTCCTAGTCGCTCATTTAAAGTATCAAATATGATTTCTCGCTATAAAAACCCGTATATAATAGAAACACAGATTATCTCAATGTCAAAGGTTTTCAATCCAAAATTTCACTAAGCATAAAACCACAAAGAAAAATCTATTTGTCAATTCAAGAGAATGAAGATTCAAGAGTAAAATGTTGTTATAAAATTTCTCCTACTCGCTCATTTAAAGTATCCAATATGATTTCTCGCTATAAAAACCCATATATAATAGAAACACAGATTATCTCAATATCAAAAGTTTTCAATCCAAAATTTCACTAATCATAAAACCACAAAGAAAAATCAATCTGTCAATTCAAGAGAATGAAGATTCAAGAGTAAAATGTTGTTATATAATTTCTCCTAGTTGCTCATTTAAAGTATCAAATATGATTTCTCGCTATAAAAACCCGTATATAATAGAAACACAGATTATCTCAATATCAAAAGTTTTCAATCCAAAATTTCACTAATCATAAAACCACAAAGAAAAATCTATCTGTCAATTCAAGAGAATGAAGATTCAAGAGTAAAATGTTGTTATATAATTTCTCCTAGTTGCTCATTTAAAGTATCAAATATGATTTCTCGCTATAAAAACCCGTATATAATAGAAACACAGATTATCTCAATATCAAAAGTTTTCAATCCAAAATTTCACTAATCATAAAACCACAAAGAAAAATCTATTTGTCAATTCAAGAGAATGAAGATTCAAGAGTAAAATGTTGTTATATAATTTCTCCTAGTTGCTCATTTAAAGTATCAAATATGATTTCTCGCTATAAAAACCCGTATATAATAGAAACACAGATTATCTCAATGTCAAAGGTTTTCAATCCAAAATTTCACTAAGCATAAAACCACAAAGAAAAATCTATTTGTCAATTCAAGAGAATGAAGATTCAAGAGTAAAATGTTGTTATAAAATTTCTCCTACTCGCTCATTTAAAGTATCCAATATGATTTCTCGCTATAAAAACCCATATATAATAGAAACACAGATTATCTCAATATCAAAAGTTTTCAATCCAAAATTTCACTAATCATAAAACCACAAAGAAAAATCAATCTGTCAATTCAAGAGAATGAAGATTCAAGAGTAAAATGTTGTTATATAATTTCTCCTAGTTGCTCATTTAAAGTATCAAATATGATTTCTCGCTATAAAAACCCGTATATAATAGAAACACAGATTATCTCAATATCAAAAGTTTTCAATCCAAAATTTCACTAATCATAAAACCACAAAGAAAAATCTATCTGTCAATTCAAGAGAATGAAGATTCAAGAGTAAAATGTTGTTATATAATTTCTCCTAGTTGCTCATTTAAAGTATCAAATATGATTTCTCGCTATAAAAACCCCTATATAATAGAAACACAGATTATCTCAATATCAAAAGTTTTCAATCCAAAATTTCACTAATCATAAAACCACAAAGAAAAATCTATCCGTCAATTCAAGAGAATGAAGATTCAAGAGTACAATGTTGTTATATAATTTCTCCTAGTTGCTCATTTAAAGTATCAAATATGATTTCTCGCTATTAAAACCCGTATATAATAGAAACACAGATTATCTCAATATCAAAAGTTTTCAATCCAAAATTTCACTAATCATAAAACCACAAAGAAAAATCTATTTGTCAATTCAAGAGAATGAAGATTCAAGAGTAAAATGTTGTTATATAATTTCTCCTAGTCGCTCATTTAAAGTATCAAATATGATTTCTCGCTATAAAAACCCATATATAATAGAAACACAGATTATCTCAATATCAAAAGTTTTCAATCCAAAATTTCACTAATCATAAAACCACAAAGAAAAATCTATTTGTTAATTCAAGAAAATGAAGATTTAAGAGTAAAATGTTGTTATATAATTTCTCCTAGTCGCTCATTGAAAGTATCAAATATGATTTCTCGCTATAAAAACCCATATATAATAGAAACACAGATTATCTCAATATCAAAAGTTTTCAATCCAAAATTTCACCAATCAAAAAACCACTAAGAAAAATGTATTTGTCAATTCGAGAAAATGAAGATTCAAGAGTAAAATTCTGTTATATAATTTTTCTTATTCGCTCATTTAAGGTATCAAATATGATTTCTCGCTATAAAAACCCATATATAATAGAAACACAGATTATCTCAATATCAAAAGTTTTCAATCCAAAATTTCACCAATCAAAAAACCACTAAGAAAAATGTATTTGTCAATTCGAGATAATGAAGATTCAAGAGTAAAATTTTGTTATATAATTTCTCCTAGTCGCTCATTTAAAGTATCGAATATGATTTCTCGCTATAAAAACCCATATATAATAGAAACACAGATTATCTCAATATCAAAAGTTTTCAATCCAAAATTTCACTAATCATAAAACCACAAAGAAAAATCTATCTATCAATTCGAGAAAATGAAGATTTAAGAGTAAAATGTTGTTATATAATTTCTCCTAGTCGCTCTTTTAAAGTATCAAATATGATTTCTCGCTATAAAAACCCGTATATAATAGAAACACAGATTATCTCAATATCAAAAGTTTTCAATCCAAAATTTCACTAATCATAAAACCACAAAGAAAAATCTATCCGTCAATTCAAGAGAATGAAGATTCAAGAGTACAATGTTGTTATATAATTTCTCCTAGTCGCTCATTTAAAGTATCGAATATGATTTCTCGCTATAAAAACCCATATATAATAGAAACACAGATTATCTCAATATCAAAAGTTTTCAATCCAAAATTTCACTAATCATAAAACCACAAAGAAAAATCTATCTATCAATTCGATAAAATGAAGATTTAGGAGTAAAATGTTGTTATATAATTTCTCCTAGTCGCTCATTTAAAGTATCGAATATGATTTCTCGCTATAAAAACCCATATATAATAGAAACACAGATTATCTCAATGTCAAAAGTTTTCAATCCAAAATTTCACCAATCAATAAACCACAAACAAAAATGTATTTGTCAATTCGAGATAATGAAGATTCAAGAGTAAAATTCTGTTATATAATTTTTCTTATTCGCTCATTTAAGGTATCGAATATGATTTCTCGCTATAAAAACCCGTATAGAATAGAAACACAGATTATCTCAATGTCAAAAGTTTTCAATCCAAAATTTCACCAATCAAAAAACCACTAAGAAAAATGTTTTTCTCAATTCGAGAAAATGAAGATTCAAGAGTAAAATTCTGTTATATAATTTTTCTTATTCGCTCATTTAAGGTATCGAATATGATTTCTCGCTATAAAAACCCATATTTAGTAAAAAACCCAGATTTCATCAAGTCAAAAGTTTTCAATCCAAAATTTCACCAAATCAAAAAACCACAAAGAAAAATGTATTTGTCATTTCAATTAAATAAAGATTCAAGAGTAAAATTCTGTTTTATAATTTTTCTTATTCGCTCATTTAAGGTATCGAATATGATTTCTCGCTATAAAAACCCGTATAGAATAGAAACACAGATTATCTCAATGTCAAAAGTTTTCAATCCAAAATTTCACCAATCAAAAAACCACTTAGAAAAATGTATTTGTCAATTCGAGAAAATGAAGATTCAAGAGTAAAATTCTGTTATATAATTTCTCTTAGTCGCTTATTTAAGGTATCGAATATGATTTCTCGCTATAAAAACCCATATAGAATAAAAACACAGATTTCATCAAATCAAAAGTTTTCAATCCAAAATTTCACCAAATCAAAAAACCACAAAGAAAAATGTATCCGTCATTTCAATAAAATTAAGATTCAAAAGTGAAATTCTGTTATATAATTTCTCTTAGTCGCTCATTTAAGGTATCGAATATGATTTCTCGCTATAAAAACCCATATAGAATAAAAACACAGATTTCATCAAGTCAAAAGTTTTCAATCCAAATTTTCACCAAATCAAAAAACCACAAAGAAAAATGTATCCGTCATTTCAATAAAATTAAGATTTAAAAGTAAAATTCTGTTATATAATTTCTCTTAGTCGCTCATTTAAGGTATCGAATATGATTTCTCGCTATAAAAACCCATATAGAATAAAAACACAGATTTCATCAAGTCAAAAGTTTTCAATCCAAAATTTCACCAAATCAAAAAACCACAAAGAAAAATGTATCCGTCATTTCAATAAAATTAAGATTCAAAAGTAAAATTATGTTATATAATTTCTCTTAGTCGCTCATTTAAGGTATCGAATATGATTTCTCGCTATAAAAACCCATATAGAATAAAAACACAGATTTCATCAAGTCAAAAGTTTTCAATCCAAAATTTCACCAAATCAAAAAACCACAAAGAAAAATGTATCCGTCATTTCAATTAAATTAAGATTCAAAAGTAAAATTCTGTTATATAATTTCTCTTAGTCGCTCATTTAAGGTATCGAATATGATTTCTCGCTATAAAAACCCATATAGAATAAAAACACAGATTTCATCAAGTCAAAAGTTTTCAATCCAAATTTTCACCAAATCAAAAAACCACAAAGAAAAATCTATCTATCAATTCGATAAAATGAAGATTTAAGAGTAAAATGTTGTTATATAATTTCTCCTAGTCGCTCATTTAGGGTATCGAATATGATTTCTCGCTATAAAAACCCATATATAATAGAAACACAGATTATCTCAATATCAAAAGTTTTCAATCCAAAATTTCACTAATCATAAAACCACAAAGAAAAATCTATCTGTCAATTCAAGAGAATAAAGATTCAAGAGTAAAATGTTGTTATATAATTTCTCCTTGTTGCTCATTTAAAGTATCAAATATGATTTCTCGCTATAAAAACCCATATATAATAGAAACACAGATTATCTCAATATCAAAAATTTTCAATCCAAAATTTCACTAATCATAAAACCACAAAGAAAAATCTATCTGTCAATTCAAGAGAATGAAGATTCAAAAGTTAAATGTTGTTATATAATTTCTCCTAATTGCTCATTTAAAGTATCAAATATGATTTCTCGCTATAAAAACCCGTATATAATAGAAACACAGATTATCTCAATATCAAAAGTTTTCAATCCAAAATTTCACTAATCATAAAACCACAAAGAAAAATCTATTTGTCAATTCAAGAGAATGAAGATTCAAGAGTAAAATATTGTTATATAATTTCTCCTAGTCGCTCATTTAAAGTATCAAATATGATTTCTCGCTTTAAAAACCCGTATATAAAAGAAACACAGATTATCTCAATGTCAAAGGTTTTCAATCCAAAATTTCACTAAGCATAAAACCACAAAGAAAAATCTATTTGTCAATTTAAGAGAATGAAGATTCAAGAGTAAAATATTGTTATATAATTTCTCCTAGTCGCTCATTTAAAGTATCAAATATGATTTCTCGCTATAAAAACCCATATATAATAGAAACACAGATTATCTCAATATCAAAAGTTTTCAATCCAAAATTTCACTAATCATAAAACCACAAAGAAAAATCTATCTATCAATTCGAGAGAATGAAGATTCAAGAGTAAAATTTTGTTATATAATTTCTCCTAGTCGCTCATTAAAAGTATCGAATATGATTTCTCGCTATAAAAACCCATTTATAATAGAAACACAGATTATCTCAATATCAAAAGTTTTCAATCCAAAATTTCACTAATCATAAAACCACAAAGAAAAATCTATTTGTCAATTCAAGAGAATGAAGATTCAAGAGTAAAATATTGTTATATAATTTCTCCTAGTCGCTCATTTAAAGTATCAAATATGATTTCTCGCTTTAAAAACCCGTATATAAAAGAAACACAGATTATCTCAATGTCAAAGGTTTTCAATCCAAAATTTCACTAAGCATAAAACCACAAAGAAAAATCTATTTGTCAATTCAAGAGAATGAAGATTCAAGAGTAAAATGTTGTTATAAAATTTCTCCTACTCGCTCATTTAAAGTATCCAATATGATTTCTCGCTATAAAAACCCATATATAATAGAAACACAGATTATCTCAATATCAAAAGTTTTCAATCCAAAATTTCACTAATCATAAAACCACAAAGAAAAATCAATCTGTCAATTCAAGAGAATGAAGATTCAAGAGTAAAATGTTGTTATATAATTTCTCCTAGTTGCTCATTTAAAGTATCAAATATGATTTCTCGCTATAAAAACCCGTATATAATAGAAACACAGATTATCTCAATATCAAAAGTTTTCAATCCAAAATTTCACTAATCATAAAACCACAAAGAAAAATCTATCTGTCAATTCAAGAGAATGAAGATTCAAGAGTAAAATATTGTTATATAATTTCTCCTAGTTGCTCATTTAAAGTATCAAATATGATTTCTCGCTATAAAAACCCGTATATAATAGAAACACAGATTATCTCAATATCAAAAGTTTTCAATCCAAAATTTCACTAATCATAAAACCACAAAGAAAAATCTATTTGTCAATTCAAGAGAATGAAGATTCAAGAGTAAAATGTTGTTATATAATTTCTCCTAGTTGCTCATTTAAAGTATCAAATATGATTTCTCGCTATAAAAACCCGTATATAATAGAAACACAGATTATCTCAATATCAAAAGTTTTCAATCCAAAATTTCACTAATCATAAAACCACAAAGAAAAATCTATCTGTCAATTCAAGAGAATGAAGATTCAAGAGTAAAATGTTGTTATATAATTTCTCCTAGTTGCTCATTTAAAGTATCAAATATGATTTCTCGCTATAAAAACCCGTATATAATAGAAACACAGATTATCTCAATATCAAAAGTTTTCAATCCAAAATTTCACTAATCATAAAACCACAAAGAAAAATCTATCTGTCAATTCAAGAGAATGAAGATTCAAGAGTAAAATGTTGTTATATAATTTCTCCTAGTTGCTCATTTAAAGTATCAAATATGATTTCTCGCTATAAAAACCCGTATATAATAGAAACACAGATTATCTCAATATCAAAAGTTTTCAATCCAAAATTTCACTAATCATAAAACCACAAAGAAAAATCTATTTGTCAATTCAAGAGAATGAAGATTCAAGAGTAAAATGTTGTTATATAATTTCTCCTAGTTGCTCATTTAAAGTATCAAATATGATTTCTCGCTATAAAAACCCGTATATAATAGAAACACAGATTATCTCAATATCAAAAGTTTTCAATCCAAAATTTCACTAATCATAAAACCACAAAGAAAAATCTATCTGTCAATTCAAGAGAATGAAGATTCAAGAGTAAAATGTTGTTATATAATTTCTCCTAGTCGCTCATTTAAGGTATCGAATATGATTTCTCGCTATAAAAACCCATATATAATAGAAACACAGATTATCTCAATATCAAAAGTTTTCAATCCAAAATTTCACTAATCATAAAACCACAAAGAAAAATCTATCTGTCAATTCAAGAGAATAAAGATTCAAGAGTAAAATGTTGTTATATAATTTCTCCTAGTTGCTCATTTAAAGTATCAAATATGATTTCTCGCTATAAAAACCCATATATAATAGAAACACAGATTATCTCAATATCAAAAATTTTCAATCCAAAATTTCACTAATCATAAAACCACAAAGAAAAATCTATCTGTCAATTCAAGAGAATGAAGATTCAAAAGTTAAATGTTGTTATATAATTTCTCCTAATTGCTCATTTAAAGTATCAAATATGATTTCTCGCTATAAAAACCCGTATATAATAGAAACACAGATTATCTCAATGTCAAAGGTTTTCAATCCAAAATTTCACTAAGCATAAAACCACAAAGAAAAATCTATTTGTCAATTTAAGAGAATGAAGATTCAAGAGTAAAATATTGTTATATAATTTCTCCTAGTCGCTCATTTAAAGTATCAAATATGATTTCTCGCTATAAAAACCCATATATAATAGAAACACAGATTATCTCAATATCAAAAGTTTTCAATCCAAAATTTCACTAATCATAAAACCACAAAGAAAAATCTATCTATCAATTCGAGAGAATGAAGATTCAAGAGTAAAATTTTGTTATATAATTTCTCCTAGTCGCTCATTTAAAGTATCGAATATGATTTCTCGCTATAAAAACCCATTTATAATAGAAACACAGATTATCTCAATATCAAAAGTTTTCAATCCAAAATTTCACTAATCATAAAACCACAAAGAAAAATCTATTTGTCAATTCAAGAGAATGAAGATTCAAGAGTAAAATATTGTTATATAATTTCTCCTAGTCGCTCATTTAAAGTATCAAATATGATTTCTCGCTATAAAAACCCGTATATAATAGAAACACAGATTATCTCAATGTCAAAGGTTTTCAATCCAAAATTTCACTAAGCATAAAACCACAAAGAAAAATCAATCTGTCAATTCAAGAGAATGAAGATTCAAGAGTAAAATGTTGTTATATAATTTCTCCTAGTTGCTCATTTAAAGTATCAAATATGATTTCTCGCTATAAAAACCCGTATATAATAGAAACACAGATTATCTCAATATCAAAAGTTTTCAATCCAAAATTTCACTAATCATAAAACCACAAAGAAAAATCTATCTGTCAATTCAAGAGAATGAAGATTCAAGAGTAAAATGTTGTTATATAATTTCTCCTAGTTGCTCATTTAAAGTATCAAATATGATTTCTCGCTATAAAAACCCGTATATAATAGAAACACAGATTATCTCAATATCAAAAGTTTTCAATCCAAAATTTCACTAATCATAAAACCACAAAGAAAAATCTATTTGTCAATTCAAGAGAATGAAGATTCAAGAGTAAAATGTTGTTATATAATTTCTCCTAGTTGCTCATTTAAAGTATCAAATATGATTTCTCGCTATAAAAACCCGTATATAATAGAAACACAGATTATCTCAATGTCAAAGGTTTTCAATCCAAAATTTCACTAAGCATAAAACCACAAAGAAAAATCTATTTGTCAATTCAAGAGAATGAAGATTCAAGAGTAAAATGTTGTTATAAAATTTCTCCTACTCGCTCATTTAAAGTATCCAATATGATTTCTCGCTATAAAAACCCATATATAATAGAAACACAGATTATCTCAATATCAAAAGTTTTCAATCCAAAATTTCACTAATCATAAAACCACAAAGAAAAATCAATCTGTCAATTCAAGAGAATGAAGATTCAAGAGTAAAATGTTGTTATATAATTTCTCCTAGTTGCTCATTTAAAGTATCAAATATGATTTCTCGCTATAAAAACCCGTATATAATAGAAACACAGATTATCTCAATATCAAAAGTTTTCAATCCAAAATTTCACTAATCATAAAACCACAAAGAAAAATCTATCTGTCAATTCAAGAGAATGAAGATTCAAGAGTAAAATGTTGTTATATAATTTCTCCTAGTTGCTCATTTAAAGTATCAAATATGATTTCTCGCTATAAAAACCCGTATATAATAGAAACACAGATTATCTCAATATCAAAAGTTTTCAATCCAAAATTTCACTAATCATAAAACCACAAAGAAAAATCTATTTGTCAATTCAAGAGAATGAAGATTCAAGAGTAAAATGTTGTTATATAATTTCTCCTAGTTGCTCATTTAAAGTATCAAATATGATTTCTCGCTATAAAAACCCGTATATAATAGAAACACAGATTATCTCAATATCAAAAGTTTTCAATCCAAAATTTCACTAATCATAAAACCACAAAGAAAAATCTATCCGTCAATTCAAGAGAATGAAGATTCAAGAGTACAATGTTGTTATATAATTTCTCCTAGTTGCTCATTTAAAGTATCAAATATGATTTCTCGCTATAAAAACCCGTATATAATAGAAACACAGATTATCTCAATATCAAAAGTTTTCAATCCAAAATTTCACTAATCATAAAACCACAAAGAAAAATCTATTTGTCAATTCAAGAGAATGAAGATTCAAGAGTAAAATGTTGTTATATAATTTCTCCTAGTTGCTCATTTAAAGTATCAAATATGATTTCTCGCTATAAAAACCCGTATATAATAGAAACACAGATTATCTCAATATCAAAAGTTTTCAATCCAAAATTTCACTAATCATAAAACCACAAAGAAAAATCTATCTGTCAATTCAAGAGAATGAAGATTTAAGAGTAAAATCTTGTTTAATAATTTCTCCTAGTTGCTCATTTAAAGTATCAAATATGATTTCTCGCTATAAAAACCCGTATATAATAGAAACACAGATTATCTCAATATCAAAAGTTTTCAATCCAAAATTTCACTAATTATAAAACGACAAAGAAAAATCTATCTGTCAATTCAAGAGAATGAAGATTCAAGAGTAAAATGTTGTTATATAATTTCTCCTAGTTGCTCATTTAAAGTATCAAATATGATTTCTCGCTATAAAAACCCGTATATAATAGAAACACAGATTATCTCAATGTCAAAAGTTTTCAATTCAAAATTTCACTAATCATAAAACCACAAAGAAAAATCTATCTATCAATTCAAGAGAATGAAGATTCAAGAGTAAAATGTTGTTATATAATTTCTCCTAGTTGCTCATTTAAAGTATCAAATATGATTTCTCGCTATAAAAACCCGTATATAATAGAAACACAGATTATCTCAATGTCAAAGGTTTTCAATCCAAAATTTCACTAATCATAAAACCACAAAGAAAAATCTATCTGTCAATTCAAGAGAATGAAGATTCAAGAGTAAAATGTTGTTATATAATTTCTCCTAGTTGCTCATTTAAAGTATCAAATATGATTTCTCGCTATAAAAACCCGTATATAATAGAAACACAGATTATCTCAATATCAAAAGTTTTCAATCCAAAATTTCACTAATCATAAAACCACAAAGAAAAATCTATCTGTCAATTCAAGAGAATGAAGATTCAAGAGTAAAATGTTGTTATATAATTTCTCCTTGTTGCTCATTTAAAGTATCAAATATGATTTCTCGCTATAAAAACCCATATATAATAGAAACACAGATTATCTCAATATCAAAAGTTTTCAATCCAAAATTTCACTAATCATAAAACCACAAAGAAAAATCTATCTGTCAATTCAAGAGAATTAGGATTCAAGAGTTAAATGTTGTTATATAATTTCTCCTAGTTGCTCATTTAAAGTATCAAATATGATTTCTCGCTATAAAAACCCGTATATAATAGAAACACAGATTATCTCAATGTCAAAGGTTTTCAATCCAAAATTTCACTAAGCATAAAACCACAAAGAAAAATCTATTTGTCAATTTAAGAGAATGAAGATTCAAGAGTAAAATATTGTTATATATTTTCTCCTAGTCGCTCATTTAAAGTATCAAATATGATTTCTCGCTATAAAAACCCATATATAATAGAAACACAGATTATCTCAATATCAAAAGTTTTCAATCCAAAATTTCACTAATCATAAAACCACAAAGAAAAATCTATCTATCAATTCGAGAGAATGAAGATTCAAGAGTAAAATTTTGTTATATAATTTCTCCTAGTCGCTCATTTAAAGTATCGAATATGATTTCTCGCTATAAAAACCCATATATAATAGAAACACAGATTATCTCAATATCAAAAGTTTTCAATCCAAAATTTCACCAATCAAAAAACCACTAAGAAAAATGTATTTGTCAATTCGAGAAAATGAAGATTAAAGAGTAAAATTCTGTTATATAATTTTTCTTATTCGCTCATTTAAGGTATCGAAAATGATTTCTCGCTATAAAAACCCGTATAGAATAGAAACACAGATTATCTCAATGTCAAAAGTTTTCAATCCAAAATTTCACCAATCAAAAAACCACAAAGAAAAATGTATTTGTCAATTCGAGATAATGAAGATTCAAGAGTAAAATTTTGTTATATAATTACTCCTAGTCGCTCATTTAAAGTATCGAATATGATTTCTCGCTATAAAAACCCATATATAATAGAAACACAGATTATCTCAATATCAAAAGTTTTCAATCCAAAATTTCACTAATCATAAAACCACAAAGAAAAATCTATCTATCAATTCGAGAAAATGAAGATTTAAGAGTAAAATGTTGTTATATAATTTCTCCTAGTCGCTCTTTTAAAGTATCGAATATGATTTCTCGCTATAAAAACCCGAATAGAATAGAAACACAGATTATCTCAATATCAAAAGTTTTCAATCCAAAATTTCACTAATCATAAAACCACAAAGAAAAATCTATCTATCAATTCGATAAAATGAAGATTTAAGAGTAAAATGTTGTTATATAATTTCTCCTTGTCGCTCATTTAAAGTATCGAATATGATTTCTCGCTATAAAAACCCGTATATAATAGAAACACAGATTATCTCAATGTCAAAAGTTTTCAATCCAAAATTTCACTAATCATAAAACCACAAAGAAAAATCTATCTATCAATTCAAGAGAATGAAGATTCAAGAGTAAAATGTTGTTATATAATTTCTCCTAGTCGCTCATTTTAAGTATCGAATATGATTTCTCGCTATAAAAACCCATATATAATAGAAACACAGATTATCTCAATATCAAAAGTTTTCAATCCAAAATTTCACTAATCATAAAACC
Organism: Sisyra nigra; assembly: GCA_958496155.1. Lineage (NCBI taxonomy): Eukaryota > Metazoa > Arthropoda > Insecta > Neuroptera > Sisyridae > Sisyra > Sisyra nigra. The sequence continues at coordinate 18,381,239 of OY292319.1, read as the reverse complement.
ACAAAGAAAAATCTATCTATCAATTCGATAAAATGAAGATTTAAGAGTAAAATGTTGTTATATAATTTCTCCTAGTCGCTCATTTAAAGTATCGAATATGATTTCTCGCTATAAAAACCCATATATAATAGAAACACAGATTATCTCAATATCAAAAGTTTTCAATCCAAAATTTCACTAATCATAAAACCACAAAGAAAAATCTATCTATCAATTCGATATAATGAAGATTTAAGAGTAAAATGTTGTTATATAATTTCTCCTAGTCGCTCATTTAAAGTATCGAATATGATTTCTCGCTATAAAAACCCATATATAATAGAAACACAGATTATCTCAATGTCAAAAGTTTTCAATCCAAAATTTCACCAATCAATAAACCACAAAGAAAAATCTATCTATCAATTCGAGAGAATGAAGATTCAAGAGTAAAATTCTGTTATATAATTTTTCTTATTCGCTCATTTAAGGTATCGAATATGATTTCTCGCTATAAAAACCCGTATAGAATAGAAACACAGATTATCTCAATATCAAAAGTTTTCAATCCAAAATTTCACCAATCAAAAAACCACTAAGAAAAATGTATTTGTCAATTCGAGAAAATGAAGATTCAAGAGTAAAATTCTGTTATATAATTTTTCTTATTCGCTCATTTAAGGTATCGAAAATGATTTCTCGCTATAAAAACCCATATTTAGTAAAAAACCCAGATTTCATCAAGTCAAAAGTTTTCAATCCAAAATTTCACCAAATCAAAAAACCACAAAGAAAAATGTATTTGTCATTTCAATTAAATAAAGATTTAAGAGTAAAATTCTGTTTTATAATTTTTCTTATTCGCTCATTTAAGGTATCGAATATGATTTCTCGCTATAAAAACCCATATATAATAGAAACACAGATTATCTCAATATCAAAAGTTTTCAATCCAAAATTTCACTAATCATAAAACCACAAAGAAAAATCTATCTATCAATTCGATAGAATGAAGATTTAAGAGTAAAATGTTGTTATATAATTTCTCCTAGTCGCTCATTTAAAGTATCGAATATGATTTCTCGCTATAAAAACCCATATATAATAGAAACACAGATTATCTCAATATCAAAAGTTTTCAATCCAAAATTTCACTAATCATAAAACCACAAAGAAAAATCTATCTATCAATTCGATAAAATGAAGATTTAAGAGTAAAATGTTGTTATATAATTTCTCCTAGTCGCTCATTTAAAGTATCGAATATGATTTCTCGCTATAAAAACCCATATATAATAGAAACACAGATTATCTCAATGTCAAAAGTTTTCAATCCAAAATTTCACCAATCAATAAACCACAAAGAAAAATGTATTTGTCAATTCGAGATAATGAAGATTCAAGAGTAAAATTCTGTTATATAATTTTTCTTATTCGCTCATTTAAGGTATCGAATATGATTTCTCGCTATAAAAACCCGTATAGAATAGAAACACAGATTATCTCAATGTCAAAAGTTTTCAATCCAAAATTTCACCAATCAAAAAACCACTAAGAAAAATGTTTTTCTCAATTCGAGAAAATGAAGATTCAAGAGTAAAATTCTGTTATATAATTTTTCTTATTCGCTCATTTAAGGTATCGAATATGATTTCTCGCTATAAAAACCCATATTTAGTAAAAAACCCAGATTTCATCAAGTCAAAAGTTTTCAATCCAAAATTTCACCAAATCAAAAAACCACAAAGAAAAATGTATTTGTCATTTCAATTAAATAAAGATTCAAGAGTAAAATTCTGTTTTATAATTTTTCTTATTCGCTCATTTAAGGTATCGAATATGATTTCTCGCTATAAAAACCCGTATAGAATAGAAACACAGATTATCTCAATGTCAAAAGTTTTCAATCCAAAATTTCACCAATCAGAAAACCACTTAGAAAAATGTATTTGTCAATTCGAGAAAATGAAGATTCAAGAGTAAAATTCTGTTATATAATTTCTCTTAGTCGCTTATTTAAGGTATCGAATATGATTTCTCGCTATAAAAACCCATATAGAATAAAAACACAGATTTCATCAAATCAAAAGTTTTCAATCCAAATTTTCACCAAATCAAAAAACCACAAAGAAAAATGTATCCGTCATTTCAATAAAATTAAGATTTAAAAGTAAAATTCTGTTATATAATTTCTCTTAGTCGCTCATTTAAGGTATCGAATATGATTTCTCGCTATAAAAAACCATATAGAATAAAAACACAGATTTCATCAAGTCAAAAGTTTTCAATCCAAAATTTCACCAAATCAAAAAACCACAAAGAAAAATGTATCCGTCATTTCAATAAAATTAAGATTCAAAAGTAAAATTCTGTTATATAATTTCTCTTAGTCGCTCATTTAAGGTATCGAATATGATTTCTCGCTATAAAAACCCATATAGAATAAAAACACAGATTTCATCAAGTCAAAAGTTTTCAATCCAAAATTTCACCAAATCAAAAAACCACAAAGAAAAATGTATCCGTCATTTCAATTAAATTAAGATTCAAAAGTAAAATTCTGTTATATAATTTCTCTTAGTCGCTCATTTAAGGTATCGAATATGATTTCTCGCTATAAAAACCCATATAGAATAAAAACACAGATTTCATCAAGTCAAAAGTTTTCAATCCAAATTTTCACCAAATCAAAAAACCACAAAGAAAAATCTATCTATCAATTCGATAAAATGAAGATTTAAGAGTAAAATGTTGTTATATAATTTCTCCTAGTCGCTCATTTAAGGTATCGAATATGATTTCTCGCTATAAAAACCCATATATAATAGAAACACAGATTATCTCAATATCAAAAGTTTTCAATCCAAAATTTCACTAATCATAAAACCACAAAGAAAAATCTATTTGTCAATTCAAGAGAATGAAGATTCAAGAGTAAAATGTTGTTATATAATTTCTCCTTGTTGCTCATTTAAAGTATCAAATATGATTTCTCGCTATAAAAACCCATATATAATAGAAACACAGATTATCTCAATATCAAAAGTTTTCAATCCAAAATTTCACTAATCATAAAACCACAAAGAAAAATCTATCTGTCAATTCAAGAGAATGAAGATTCAAGAGTTAAATGTTGTTATATAATTTCTCCTAATTGCTCATTTAAAGTATCAAATATGATTTCTCGCTATAAAAACCCGTATATAATAGAAACACAGATTATCTCAATGTCAAAGGTTTTCAATCCAAAATTTCACTAAGCATAAAACCACAAAGAAAAATCTATTTGTCAATTTAAGAGAATGAAGATTCAAGAGTAAAATATTGTTATATAATTTCTCCTAGTCGCTCATTTAAAGTATCAAATATGATTTCTCGCTATAAAAACCCGTATATAATAGAAACACAGATTATCTCAATATCAAAAGTTTTCAATCCAAAATTTCACTAATCATAAAACCACAAAGAAAAATCTATCTGTCAATTCAAGAGAATGAAGATTCAAGAGTAAAATGTTGTTATATAATTTCTCCTAGTTGCTCATTTAAAGTATCAAATATGATTTCTCGCTATAAAAACCCGTATATAATAGAAACACAGATTATCTCAATATCAAAAGTTTTCAATCCAAAATTCACTAATCATAAAACCACAAAGAAAAATCTATCTGTCAATTCAAGAGAATGAAGATTCAAGAGTAAAAAGTTGTTATATAATTTCTCCTAGTTGCTCATTTAAAGTATCAAATATGATTTCTCGCTATAAAAACCCGTATATAATAGAAACACAGATTATCTCAATATCAAAAGTTTTCAATCCAAAATTTCACTAATCATAAAACCACAAAGAAAAATCAATCTGTCAATTCAAGAGAATGAAGATTCAAGAGTAAAATGTTGTTATATAATTTCTCCTAGTTGCTCATTTAAAGTATCAAATATGATTTCTCGCTATAAAAACCCGTATATAATAGAAACACAGATTATCTCAATGTCAAAGGTTTTCAATCCAAAATTTCACTAATCATAAAACCACAAAGAAAAATCTATCTGTCAATTCATGAGAATGAAGATTCAAGAGTAAAATGTTGTTATATAATTTCTCCTAGTTGCTCATATAAAGTATCAAATATGATTTCTCGCTATAAAAACCCGTATATAATAGAAACACAGATTATCTCAATATCAAAAGTTTTCAATCCAAAATTTCACTAATCATAAAACCACAAAGAAAAATCTATTTGTCAATTCAAGAGAATGAAGATTCAAGAGTAAAATGTTGTTATATAATTTCTCCTAGTTGCTCATTTAAAGTATCAAATATGATTTCTCGCTATAAAAACCCGTATATAATAGAAACACAGATTATCTCAATATCAAAAGTTTTCAATCCAAAATTTCACTAATCATAAAACCACAAAGAAAAATCTATTTGTCAATTCAAGAGAATGAAGATTCAAGAGTAAAATGTTGTTATATAATTTCTCCTAGTTGCTCATTTAAAGTATCAAATATGATTTCTCGCTATAAAATCCCGTATATAATAGAAACACAGATTATCTCAATGTCAAAGGTTTTCAATCCAAAATTTCACTAAGCATAAAACCACAAAGAAAAATCTATTTGTCAATTTAAGAGAATGAAGATTCAAGAGTAAAATATTGTTATATAATTTCTCCTAGTCGCTCATTTAAAGTATCAAATATGATTTCTCGCTATAAAAACCCGTATATAATAGAAACACAGATTATCTCAATATCAAAAGTTTTCAATCCAAAATTTCACTAATCATAAAACCACAAAGAAAAATCTATCTGTCAATTCAAGAGAATGAAGATTCAAGAGTAAAATGTTGTTATATAATTTCTCCTAGTTGCTCATTTAAAGTATCAAATATGATTTCTCGCTATAAAAACCCGTATATAATAGAAACACAGATTATCTCAATATCAAAAGTTTTCAATCCAAAATTCACTAATCATAAAACCACAAAGAAAAATCTATCTGTCAATTCAAGAGAATGAAGATTCAAGAGTAAAATGTTGTTATATAATTTCTCCTAGTTGCTCATTTAAAGTATCAAATATGATTTCTCGCTATAAAAACCCGTATATAATAGAAACACAGATTATCTCAATATCAAAAGTTTTCAATCCAAAATTTCACTAATCATAAAACCACAAAGAAAAATCAATCTGTCAATTCAAGAGAATGAAGATTCAAGAGTAAAATGTTGTTATATAATTTCTCCTAGTTGCTCATTTAAAGTATCAAATATGATTTCTCGCTATAAAAACCCGTATATAATAGAAACACAGATTATCTCAATGTCAAAGGTTTTCAATCCAAAATTTCACTAATCATAAAACCACAAAGAAAAATCTATCTGTCAATTCATGAGAATGAAGATTCAAGAGTAAAATGTTGTTATATAATTTCTCCTAGTTGCTCATATAAAGTATCAAATATGATTTCTCGCTATAAAAACCCGTATATAATAGAAACACAGATTATCTCAATATCAAAAGTTTTCAATCCAAAATTTCACTAATCATAAAACCACAAAGAAAAATCTATTTGTCAATTCAAGAGAATGAAGATTCAAGAGTAAAATGTTGTTATATAATTTCTCCTAGTTGCTCATTTAAAGTATCAAATATGATTTCTCGCTATAAAAACCCGTATATAATAGAAACACAGATTATCTCAATATCAAAAGTTTTCAATCCAAAATTTCACTAATCATAAAACCACAAAGAAAAATCTATTTGTCAATTCAAGAGAATGAAGATTCAAGAGTAAAATGTTGTTATATAATTTCTCCTAGTTGCTCATTTAAAGTATCAAATATGATTTCTCGCTATAAAAACCCGTATATAATAGAAACACAGATTATCTCAATATCAAAAGTTTTCAATCCAAAATTTCACTAATCATAAAACCACAAAGAAAAATCTATCTGTCAATTCAAGAGAATGAAGATTCAAGAGTAAAATGTTGTTATATAATTTCTCCTAGTTGCTCATTTAAAGTATCAAATATGATTTCTCGCTATAAAAACCCGTATATAATAGAAACACAGATTATCTCAATATCAAAAGTTTTCAATCCAAAATTTCACTAATCATAAAACCACAAAGAAAAATCTATCTGTCAATTCAAGAGAATGAAGATTCAAGAGTAAAATGTTGTTATATAATTTCTCCTAGTTGCTCATTTAAAGTATCAAATATGATTTCTCGCTATAAAAACCCGTATATAATAGAAACACAGATTATCTCAATATCAAAAGTTTTCAATCCAAAATTTCACTAATCATAAAACCACAAAGAAAAATCTATCTGTCAATTCAAGAGAATGAAGATTCAAGAGTAAAATGTTGTTATATAATTTCTCCTAGTTGCTCATTAAAAGTATCAAATATGATTTCTCGCTATAAAAACCCGTATATAATAGAAACACAGATTATCTCAATATCAAAAGTTTTCAATTCAAAATTTCACTAATCATAAAACCACAAAGAAAAATCTATCAGTCAATTCAAGAGAATGAAGATTCAAGAGTACAATGTTGTTATATAATTTCTCCTAGTTGCTCATTTAAAGTATCAAATATGATTTCTCGCTATAAAAACCCGTATATAATAGAAACACAGATTATCTCAATGTCAAAGGTTTTCAATCCAAAATTTCACTAATCATAAAACCACAAAGAAAAATCTATCTGTCAATTCATGAGAATGAAGATTCAAGAGTAAAATGTTGTTATATTATTTCTCCTAGTTGCTCATTTAAAGTATCAAATATGATTTCTCGCTATAAAAACCCGTATATAATAGAAACACAGATTATCTCAATATCAAAAGTTTTCAATCCAAAATTTCACTAATCATAAAACCACAAAGAAAAATCTATTTGTCAATTCAAGAGAATGAAAATTCAAGAGTAAAATGTTGTTATATAATTTCTCCTAGTTGCTCATTTAAAGTATCAAATATGATTTCTCGCTATAAAAACCCGTATATAATAGAAACACAGATTATCTCAATGTCAAAGGTTTTCAATCCAAAATTTCACTAATCATAAAACCACAAAGAAAAATCTATTTGTCAATTCAAGAGAATGAAGATTCAAGAGTAAAATGTTGTTATATAATTTCTCCTAGTTGCTCATTTAAAGTATCAAATATGATTTCTCGCTATAAAAACCCGTATATAATAGAAACACAGATTATCTCAATATCAAAAGTTTTCAATCCAAAATTTCACTAATCATAAAACCACAAAGAAAAATCTATTTGTCAATTCAAGAGAATGAAGATTCAAGAGTAAAATGTTGTTATATAATTTCTCCTAGTTGCTCATTTAAAGTATCAAATATGATTTCTCGCTATAAAAACCCGTATATAATAGAAACACAGATTATCTCAATATCAAAAGTTTTCAATCCAAAATTTCACTAATCATAAAACCACAAAGAAAAATCTATCTGTCAATTCAAGAGAATGAAGATTCAAGAGTAAAATGTTGTTATATAATTTCTCCTAGTTGCTCATTTAAAGTATCAAATATGATTTCTCGCTATAAAAACCCGTATATAATAGAAACACAGATTATCTCAATATCAAAAGTTTTCAATCCAAAATTTCACTAATCATAAAACCACAAAGAAAAATCTATCTGTCAATTCAAGAGAATGAAGATTCAAGAGTAAAATGTTGTTATATAATTTCTCCTAGTTGCTCATTTAAAGTATCAAATATGATTTCTCGCTATAAAAACCCGTATATAATAGAAACACAGATTATCTCAATATCAAAAGTTTTCAATCCAAAATTTCACTAATCATAAAACCACAAAGAAAAATCTATCTGTCAATTCAAGAGAATGAAGATTCAAGAGTAAAATGTTGTTATATAATTTCTCCTAGTTGCTCATTAAAAGTATCAAATATGATTTCTCGCTATAAAAACCCGTATATAATAGAAACACAGATTATCTCAATATCAAAAGTTTTCAATTCAAAATTTCACTAATCATAAAACCACAAAGAAAAATCTATCAGTCAATTCAAGAGAATGAAGATTCAAGAGTACAATGTTGTTATATAATTTCTCCTAGTTGCTCATTTAAAGTATCAAATATGATTTCTCGCTATAAAAACCCGTATATAATAGAAACACAGATTATCTCAAGGTCAAAGGTTTTCAATCCAAAATTTCACTAATCATAAAACCACAAAGAAAAATCTATCTGTCAATTCATGAGAATGAAGATTCAAGAGTAAAATGTTGTTATATTATTTCTCCTAGTTGCTCATTTAAAGTATCAAATATGATTTCTCGCTATAAAAACCCGTATATAATAGAAACACAGATTATCTCAATATCAAAAGTTTTCAATCCAAAATTTCACTAATCATAAAACCACAAAGAAAAATCTATTTGTCAATTCAAGAGAATGAAGATTCAAGAGTAAAATGTTGTTATATAATTTCTCCTAGTTGCTCATTTAAAGTATCAAATATGATTTCTCGCTATAAAAACCCGTATATAATAGAAACACAGATTATCTCAATGTCAAAGGTTTTCAATCCAAAATTTCACTAATCATAAAACCACAAAGAAAAATCTATTTGTCAATTCAAGAGAATGAAGATTCAAGAGTAAAATGTTGTTATATAATTTCTCCTAGTTGCTCATTTAAAGTATCAAATATGATTTCTCGCTATAAAAACCCGTATATAATAGAAACACAGATTATCTCAATATCAAAAGTTTTCAATCCAAAATTTCACTAATCATAAAACCACAAAGAAAAATCTATTTGTCAATTCAAGAGAATGAAGATTCAAGAGTAAAATGTTGTTATATAATTTCTCCTAGTTGCTCATTTAAAGTATCAAATATGATTTCTCGCTATAAAAACCCGTATATAATAGAAACACAGATTATCTCAATATCAAAAGTTTTCAATCCAAAATTTCACTAATCATAAAACCACAAAGAAAAATCTATCTGTCAATTCAAGAGAATGAAGATTCAAGAGTAAAATGTTGTTATATAATTTCTCCTAGTTGCTCATTTAAAGTATCAAATATGATTTCTCGCTATAAAAACCCGTATATAATAGAAACACAGATTATCTCAATATCAAAAGTTTTCAATCCAAAATTTCACTAATCATAAAACCACAAAGAAAAATCTATCTGTCAATTCAAGAGAATGAAGATTCAAGAGTAAAATGTTGTTATATAATTTCTCCTAGTTGCTCATTAAAAGTATCAAATATGATTTCTCGCTATAAAAACCCGTATATAATAGAAACACAGATTATCTCAATATCAAAAGTTTTCAATTCAAAATTTCACTAATCATAAAACCACAAAGAAAAATCTATCTGTCAATTCAAGAGAATGAAGATTCAAGAGTACAATGTTGTTATATAATTTCTCCTAGTTGCTCATTTAAAGTATCAAATATGATTTCTCGCTATAAAAACCCGTATATAATAGAAACACAGATTATCTCAATGTCAAAGGTTTTCAATCCAAAATTTCACTAATCATAAAACCACAAAGAAAAATCTATCTGTCAATTCATGAGAATGAAGATTCAAGAGTAAAATGTTGTTATATTATTTCTCCTAGTTGCTCATTTAAAGTATCAAATATGATTTCTCGCTATAAAAACCCGTATATAATAGAAACACAGATTATCTCAATATCAAAAGTTTTCAATCCAAAATTTCACTAATCATAAAACCACAAAGAAAAATCTATTTGTCAATTCAAGAGAATGAAGATTCAAGAGTAAAATGTTGTTATATAATTTCTCCTAGTTGCTCATTTAAAGTATCAAATATGATTTCTCGCTATAAAAACCCGTATATAATAGAAACACAGATTATCTCAATATCAAAAGTTTTCAATTCAAAATTTCACTAATCATAAAACCACAAAGAAAAATCTATCTGTCAATTCAAGAGAATGAAGATTCAAGAGTACAATGTTGTTATATAATTTCTCCTAGTTGCTCATTTAAAGTATCAAATATGATTTCTCGCTATAAAAACCCGTATATAATAGAAACACAGATTATCTCAATGTCAAAGGTTTTCAATCCAAAATTTCACTAATCATAAAACCACAAAGAAAAATCTATCTGTCAATTCATGAGAATGAAGATTCAAGAGTAAAATGTTGTTATATTATTTCTCCTAGTTGCTCATTTTAAGTATCAAATATGATTTCTCGCTATAAAAACCCGTATATAATAGAAACACAGATTATCTCAATGTCAAAGGTTTTCAATCCAAAATTTCACTAATCATAAAACCACAAAGAAAAATCTATCTGTCAATTCATGAGAATGAAGATTCAAGAGTAAAATGTTGTTATATAATTTCTCCTAGTTGCTCATATAAAGTATCAAATATGATTTCTCGCTATAAAAACCCGTATATAATAGAAACACAGATTATCTCAATATCAAAAGTTTTCAATCCAAAATTTCACTAATCATAAAACCACAAAGAAAAATCTATTTGTCAATTCAAGAGAATGAAGATTCAAGAGTAAAATGTTGTTATATAATTTCTCCTAGTTGCTCATTTAAAGTATCAAATATGATTTCTCGCTATAAAAACCCGTATATAATAGAAACACAGATTATCTCAATATCAAAAGTTTTCAATCCAAAATTTCACTAATCATAAAACCACAAAGAAAAATCTATTTGTCAATTCAAGAGAATGAAGATTCAAGAGTAAAATGTTGTTATATAATTTCTCCTAGTTGCTCATTTAAAGTATCAAATATGATTTCTCGCTATAAAAACCCGTATATAATAGAAACACAGATTATCTCAATATCAAAAGTTTTCAATCCAAAATTTCACTAATCATAAAACCACAAAGAAAAATCTATCTGTCAATTCAAGAGAATGAAGATTCAAGAGTAAAATGTTGTTATATAATTTCTCCTAGTTGCTCATTTAAAGTATCAAATATGATTTCTCGCTATAAAAACCCGTATATAATAGAAACACAGATTATCTCAATATCAAAAGTTTTCAATCCAAAATTTCACTAATCATAAAACCACAAAGAAAAATCTATCTGTCAATTCAAGAGAATGAAGATTCAAGAGTAAAATGTTGTTATATAATTTCTCCTAGTTGCTCATTTAAAGTATCAAATATGATTTCTCGCTATAAAAACCCGTATATAATAGAAACACAGATTATCTCAATATCAAAAGTTTTCAATCCAAAATTTCACTAATCATAAAACCACAAAGAAAAATCTATCTGTCAATTCAAGAGAATGAAGATTCAAGAGTAAAATGTTGTTATATAATTTCTCCTAGTTGCTCATTAAAAGTATCAAATATGATTTCTCGCTATAAAAACCCGTATATAATAGAAACACAGATTATCTCAATATCAAAAGTTTTCAATTCAAAATTTCACTAATCATAAAACCACAAAGAAAAATCTATCTGTCAATTCAAGAGAATGAAGATTCAAGAGTACAATGTTGTTATATAATTTCTCCTAGTTGCTCATTTAAAGTATCAAATATGATTTCTCGCTATAAAAACCCGTATATAATAGAAACACAGATTATCTCAATGTCAAAGGTTTTCAATCCAAAATTTCACTAATCATAAAACCACAAAGAAAAATCTATCTGTCAATTCATGAGAATGAAGATTCAAGAGTAAAATGTTGTTATATTATTTCTCCTAGTTGCTCATTTAAAGTATCAAATATGATTTCTCGCTATAAAAACCCGTATATAATAGAAACACAGATTATCTCAATATCAAAAGTTTTCAATCCAAAATTTCACTAATCATAAAACCACAAAGAAAAATCTATTTGTCAATTCAAGAGAATGAAGATTCAAGAGTAAAATGTTGTTATATAATTTCTCCTAGTTGCTCATTTAAAGTATCAAATATGATTTCTCGCTATAAAAACCCGTATATAATAGAAACACAGATTATCTCAATATCAAAAGTTTTCAATCCAAAATTTCACTAATCATAAAACCACAAAGAAAAATCTATCTGTCAATTCAAGAGAATGAAGATTCAAGAGTAAAATGTTGTTATTTAATTTCTCCTAGTTGCTCATTTAAAGTATCAAATATGATTTCTCGCTATAAAAACCCGTATATAATAGAAACACAGATTATCTCAATGTCAAAAGTTTTCAATCCAAAATTTCACTAATCATAAAACCACAAAGAAAAATCTATCTGTCAATTCAAGAGAATGAAGATTCAAGAGTAAAATGTTGTTATATAATTTCTCCTAGTTGCTCATTTAAAGTATCAAATATGATTTCTCGCTATAAAAACCCGTATATAATAGAAACACAGATTATCTCAATATCAAAAGTTTTCAATCCAAAATTTCACTAATCATAAAACCACAAAGAAAAATCTATCTGTCAATTCAAGAGAATGAAGATTCAAGAGTAAAATGTTGTTATATAATTTCTCCTAGTTGCTCATTTAAAGTATCAAATATGATTTCTCGCTATAAAAACCCGTATATAATAGAAACACAGATTATCTCAATATCAAAAGTTTTCAATCCAAAATTTCACTAATCATAAAACCACAAAGAAAAATCTATCTGTCAATTCAAGAGAATGAAGATTCAAGAGTAAAATGTTGTTATATAATTTCTCCTAGTTGCTCATTTAAAGTATCAAATATGATTTCTCGCTATAAAAACCCGTATATAATAGAAACACAGATTATCTCAATATCAAAAGTTTTCAATCCAAAATTTCACTAATCATAAAACCACAAAGAAAAATCTATCTGTCAATTCAAGAGAATGAAGATTCAAGAGTAAAATGTTGTTATATAATTTCTCCTAGTTGCTCATTTAAAGTATCAAATATGATTTCTCGCTATAAAAACCCGTATATAATAGAAACACAGATTATCTCAATATCAAAAGTTTTCAATCCAAAATTTCACTAATCATAAAACCACAAAGAAAAATCTATCTGTCAATTCAAGAGTATGAAGATTCAAGAGTAAAATGTTGTTATATAATTTCTCCTAGTTGCTCATTTAAAGTATCAAATATGATTTCTCGCTATAAAAACCCGTATATAATAGAAACACAGATTATCTCAATATCAAAAGTTTTCAATCCAAAATTTCACTAATCATAAAACCACAAAGAAAAATCTATCTGTCAATTCAAGAGAATGAAGATTCAAGAGTAAAATGTTGTTATATAATTTCTCCTAGTTGCTCATTTAAAGTATCAAATATGATTTCTCGCTATAAAAACCCGTATATAATAGAAACACAGATTATCTCAATATCAAAAGTTTTCAATCCAAAATTTCACTAATCATAAAACCACAAAGAAAAATCTATCTGTCAATTCAAGAGAATGAAGATTCAAGAGTAAAATGTTGTTATATAATTTCTCCTAGTTGCTCATTTAAAGTATCAAATATGATTTCTCGCTATAAAAACCCGTATATAATAGAAACACAGATTATCTCAATATCAAAAGTTTTCAATCCAAAATTTCACTAATCATAAAACCACAAAGAAAAATCTATTTGTCAATTCAAGAGAATGAAGATTCAAGAGTAAAATGTTGTTATATAATTTCTCCTAGTTGCTCATTTAAAGTATCAAATATGATTTCTCGCTATAAAAACCCGTATATAATAGAAACACAGATTATCTCAATATCAAAAGTTTTCAATCCAAAATTTCACTAATCATAAAACCACAAAGAAAAATCTATCTGTCAATTCAAGAGAATGAAGATTAAAGAGTAAAATGTTGTTATATAATTTCTCCTAGTTGCTCATTTAAAGTATCAAATATGATTTCTCGCTATAAAAACCCGTATATAATAGAAACACAGATTATCTCAATATCAAAAGTTTTCAATCCAAAATTTCACTAATCATAAAACCACAAAGAAAAATCTATCTGTCAATTCAAGAGTCTGAAGAATTAAGAGTAAAATGTTGTTATATAATTTCTCCTAGTTGCTCATTTAAAGTATCAAATATGATTTCTCGCTATAAAAACCCGTATATAATAGAAACACAGATTATCTCAATATCAAAAGTTTTCAATCCAAAATTTCACTAATCATAAAACCACAAAGAAAAATCTATCTGTCAATTCAAGAGAATAAAGATTCAAGAGTAAAATGTTGTTATATAATTTCTCCTAGTTGCTCATTTAAAGTATCAAATATGATTTCTCGCTATAAAAACCCGTATATAATAGAAACACAGATCATCTCAATATCAAAAGTTTTCAATCCAAAATTTCACTAATCATAAATCCACAAAGAAAAATCTATCACTCAATTCAAGAGAATGAAGATTTAAGAGTAAAATGTTGTTATATAATTTCTCCTAGTTGCTCATTTAAAGTATCAAATATGATTTCTCGCTATAAAAACCCGTATATAATAGAAACACAGATTATCTCAATATCAAAAGTTTTCAATCCAAAATTTCACTAATCATAAAACCACAAAGAAAAATCTATCTGTCAATTCAAGAGAATGAAGATTCAAGAGTAAAATGTTGTTATATAATTTCTCCTAGTTGCTCATTTAAAGTATCAAATATGATTTCTCGCTATAAAAACCCGTATATAATAGAAACACAGATTATCTCAATATCAAAAGTTTTCAATCCAAAATTTCACTAATCATAAAACCACAAAGAAAAATCTATTTGTCAATTCAAGAGAATGAAGATTCAAGAGTAAAATGTTGTTATATAATTTCTCCTAGTTGCTCATTTAAAGTATCAAATATGATTTCTCGCTATAAAAACCCGTATATAATAGAAACACAGATTATCTCAATATCAAAAGTTTTCAATCCAAAATTTCACTAATCATAAAACCACAAAGAAAAATCTATCTGTCAATTCAAGAGAATGAAGATTAAAGAGTAAAATGTTGTTATATAATTTCTCCTAGTTGCTCATTTAAAGTATCAAATATGATTTCTCGCTATAAAAACCCGTATATAATAGAAACACAGATTATCTCAATATCAAAAGTTTTCAATCCAAAATTTCACTAATCATAAAACCACAAAGAAAAATCTATCTGTCAATTCAAGAGTCTGAAGAATTAAGAGTAAAATGTTGTTATATAATTTCTCCTAGTTGCTCATTTAAAGTATCAAATATGATTTCTCGCTATAAAAACCCGTATATAATAGAAACACAGATTATCTCAATATCAAAAGTTTTCAATCCAAAATTTCACTAATCATAAATCCACAAAGAAAAATCTATCACTCAATTCAAGAGAATGAAGATTTAAGAGTAAAATGTTGTTATATAATTTCTCCTAGTTGCTCATTTAAAGTATCAAATATGATTTCTCGCTATAAAAACCCGTATATAATAGAAACACAGATTATCTCAATGTCAAAGGTTTTCAATCCAAAATTTCACTAATCATAAAACCACAAAGAAAAATCTATCTGTCAATTCAAGAGAATGAAGATTCAAGAGTAAAATGTTGTTATATAATTTCTCCTAGTTGCTCATTTAAAGTATCAAATATGATTTCTCGCTATAAAAACCCGTATATAATAGAAACACAGATTATCTCAATATCAAAAGTTTTCAATCCAAAATTTCACTAATCATAAAACCACAAAGAAAAATCTATCTGTCAATTCAAGAGAATGAAGATTCAAGAGTAAAATGTTGTTATATAATTTCTCCTAGTTGCTCATTTAAAGTATCAAATATGATTTCTCGCTATAAAAACCCGTATATAATAGAAACACAGATTATCTCAATATCAAAAGTTTTCAATCCAAAATTTCACTAATCATAAAACCACAAAGAAAAATCTATCTGTCAATTCAAGAGAATGAAGATTCAAGAGTAAAATGTTGTTATATAATTTCTCCTAGTTGCTCATTTAAAGTATCAAATATGATTTCTTGCTATAAAAACCCGTATATAATAGAAACACAGATTATCTCAATATCAAAAGTTTTCAATCCAAAATTTCACTAATCATAAAACCACAAAGAAAAATCTATCTGTCAATTCAAGAGAATGAAGATTCAAGAGTAAAATGTTGTTATATAATTTCTCCTAGTTGCTCATTTAAAGTATCAAATATGATTTCTCGCTATAAAAACCCGTATATAATAGAAACACAGATTATCTCAATATCAAAAGTTTTCAATCCAAAATTTCACTAATCATAAAACCACAAAGAAAAATCTATCTGTCAATTCAAGAGTATGAAGATTCAAGAGTAAAATGTTGTTATATAATTTCTCCTAGTTGCTCATTTAAAGTATCAAATATGATTTCTCGCTATAAAAACCCGTATATAATAGAAACACAGATTATCTCAATATCAAAAGTTTTCAATCCAAAATTTCACTAATCATAAAACCACAAAGAAAAATCTATCTGTCAATTCAAGAGAATGAAGATTCAAGAGTAAAATGTTGTTATATAATTTCTCCTAGTTGCTCATTTAAAGTATCAAATATGATTTCTCGCTATAAAAACCCGTATATAATAGAAACACAGATTATCTCAATATCAAAAGTTTTCAATCCAAAATTTCACTAATCATAAAACCACAAAGAAAAATCTATCTGTCAATTCAAGAGAATGAAGATTCAAGAGTAAAATGTTGTTATATAATTTCTCCTAGTTGCTCATTTAAAGTATCAAATATGATTTCTCGCTATAAAAACCCGTATATAATAGAAACACAGATTATCTCAATATCAAAAGTTTTCAATCCAAAATTTCACTAATCATAAAACCACAAAGAAAAATCTATCTGTCAATTCAAGAGAATAAAGATTCAAGAGTAAAATGTTGTTATATAATTTCTCCTAGTTGCTCATTTAAAGTATCAAATATGATTTCTCGCTATAAAAACCCGTATATAATAGAAACACAGATCATCTCAATATCAAAAGTTTTCAATCCAAAATTTCACTAATCATAAATCCACAAAGAAAAATCTATCACTCAATTCAAGAGAATGAAGATTTAAGAGTAAAATGTTGTTATATAATTTCTCCTAGTTGCTCATTTAAAGTATCAAATATGATTTCTCGCTATAAAAACCCGTATATAATAGAAACACAGATTATCTCAATATCAAAAGTTTTCAATCCAAAATTTCACTAATCATAAAACCACAAAGAAAAATCTATCTGTCAATTCAAGAGAATGAAGATTCAAGAGTAAAATGTTGTTATATAATTTCTCCTAGTTGCTCATTTAAAGTATCAAATATGATTTCTCGCTATAAAAACCCGTATATAATAGAAACACAGATTATCTCAATATCAAAAGTTTTCAATCCAAAATTTCACTAATCATAAAACCACAAAGAAAAATCTATTTGTCAATTCAAGAGAATGAAGATTCAAGAGTAAAATGTTGTTATATAATTTCTCCTAGTTGCTCATTTAAAGTATCAAATATGATTTCTCGCTATAAAAACCCGTATATAATAGAAACACAGATTATCTCAATATCAAAAGTTTTCAATCCAAAATTTCACTAATCATAAAACCACAAAGAAAAATCTATCTGTCAATTCAAGAGAATGAAGATTAAAGAGTAAAATGTTGTTATATAATTTCTCCTAGTTGCTCATTTAAAGTATCAAATATGATTTCTCGCTATAAAAACCCGTATATAATAGAAACACAGATTATCTCAATATCAAAAGTTTTCAATCCAAAATTTCACTAATCATAAAACCACAAAGAAAAATCTATCTGTCAATTCAAGAGTCTGAAGAATTAAGAGTAAAATGTTGTTATATAATTTCTCCTAGTTGCTCATTTAAAGTATCAAATATGATTTCTCGCTATAAAAACCCGTATATAATAGAAACACAGATTATCTCAATATCAAAAGTTTTCAATCCAAAATTTCACTAATCATAAATCCACAAAGAAAAATCTATCACTCAATTCAAGAGAATGAAGATTTAAGAGTAAAATGTTGTTATATAATTTCTCCTAGTTGCTCATTTAAAGTATCAAATATGATTTCTCGCTATAAAAACCCGTATATAATAGAAACACAGATTATCTCAATGTCAAAGGTTTTCAATCCAAAATTTCACTAATCATAAAACCACAAAGAAAAATCTATCTGTCAATTCATGAGAATGAAGATTCAAGAGTAAAATGTTGTTATATTATTTCTCCTAGTTGCTCATTTAAAGTATCAAATATGATTTCTCGCTATAAAAACCCGTATATAATAGAAACACAGATTATCTCAATATCAAAAGTTTTCAATCCAAAATTTCACTAATCATAAAACCACAAAGAAAAATCTATTTGTCAATTCAAGAGAATGAAGATTCAAGAGTAAAATGTTGTTATATAATTTCTCCTAGTTGCTCATTTAAAGTATCAAATATGATTTCTCGCTATAAAAACCCGTATATAATAGAAACACAGATTATCTCAATATCAAAAGTTTTCAATCCAAAATTTCACTAATCATAAAACCACAAAGAAAAATCTATTTGTCAATTCAAGAGAATGAAGATTCAAGAGTAAAATGTTGTTATATAATTTCTCCTAGTTGCTCATTTAAAGTATCAAATATGATTTCTCGCTATAAAAACCCGTATATAATAGAAACACAGATTATCTCAATATCAAAAGTTTTCAATCCAAAATTTCACTAATCATAAAACCACAAAGAAAAATCTATCTGTCAATTCAAGAGAATGAAGATTCAAGAGTAAAATGTTGTTATATAATTTCTCCTAGTTGCTCATTTAAAGTATCAAATATGATTTCTCGCTATAAAAACCCGTATATAATAGAAACACAGATTATCTCAATATCAAAAGTTTTCAATCCAAAATTTCACTAATCATAAAACCACAAAGAAAAATCTATCTGTCAATTCAAGAGAATGAAGATTCAAGAGTAAAATGTTGTTATATAATTTCTCCTAGTTGCTCATTTAAAGTATCAAATATGATTTCTCGCTATAAAAACCCGTATATAATAGAAACACAGATTATCTCAATATCAAAAGTTTTCAATCCAAAATTTCACTAATCATAAAACCACAAAGAAAAATCTATCTGTCAATTCAAGAGAATGAAGATTCAAGAGTAAAATGTTGTTATATAATTTCTCCTAGTTGCTCATTTAAAGTATCAAATATGATTTCTCGCTATAAAAACCCGTATATAATAGAAACACAGATTATCTCAATATCAAAAGTTTTCAATCCAAAATTTCACTAATCATAAAACCACAAAGAAAAATCTATCTGTCAATTCAAGAGTATGAAGATTCAAGAGTAAAATGTTGTTATATAATTTCTCCTAGTTGCTCATTTAAAGTATCAAATATGATTTCTCGCTATAAAAACCCGTATATAATAGAAACACAGATTATCTCAATATCAAAAGTTTTCAATCCAAAATTTCACTAATCATAAAACCACAAAGAAAAATCTATCTGTCAATTCAAGAGAATGAAGATTCAAGAGTAAAATGTTGTTATATAATTTCTCCTAGTTGCTCATTTAAAGTATCAAATATGATTTCTCGCTATAAAAACCCGTATATAATAGAAACACAGATTATCTCAATATCAAAAGTTTTCAATCCAAAATTTCACTAATCATAAAACCACAAAGAAAAATCTATCTGTCAATTCAAGAGAATGAAGATTCAAGAGTAAAATGTTGTTATATAATTTCTCCTAGTTGCTCATTTAAAGTATCAAATATGATTTCTCGCTATAAAAACCCGTATATAATAGAAACACAGATTATCTCAATATCAAAAGTTTTCAATCCAAAATTTCACTAATCATAAAACCACAAAGAAAAATCTATCTGTCAATTCAAGAGAATAAAGATTCAAGAGTAAAATGTTGTTATATAATTTCTCCTAGTTGCTCATTTAAAGTATCAAATATGATTTCTCGCTATAAAAACCCGTATATAATAGAAACACAGATTATCTCAATATCAAAAGTTTTCAATCCAAAATTTCACTAATCATAAAACCACAAAGAAAAATCTATCTGTCAATTCAAGAGAATGAAGATTAAAGAGTAAAATGTTGTTATATAATTTCTCCTAGTTGCTCATTTAAAATATCAAATATGATTTCTCGCTATAAAAACCCGTATATAATAGAAACACAGATTATCTCAATATCAAAAGTTTTCAATCCAAAATTTCACTAATCATAAAACCACAAAGAAAAATCTATCTGTCAATTCAAGAGTCTGAAGAATTAAGAGTAAAATGTTGTTATATAATTTCTCCTAGTTGCTCATTTAAAGTATCAAATATGATTTCTCGCTATAAAAACCCGTATATAATAGAAACACAGATTATCTCAATATCAAAAGTTTTCAATCCAAAATTTCACTAATCATAAATCCACAAAGAAAAATCTATCACTCAATTCAAGAGAATGAAGATTTAAGAGTAAAATGTTGTTATATAATTTCTCCTAGTTGCTCATTTAAAGTATCAAATATGATTTCTCGCTATAAAAACCCGTATATAATAGAAACACAGATTATCTCAATATCAAAAGTTTTCAATCCAAAATTTCACTAATCATAAAACCACAAAGAAAAATCTATCTGTCAATTCAAGAGAATGAAGATTCAAGAGTAAAATGTTGTTATATAATTTCTCCTAGTTGCTCATTTAAAGTATCAAATATGATTTCTCGCTATAAAAACCCGTATATAATAGAAACACAGATTATCTCAATATCAAAAGTTTTCAATCCAAAATTTCACTAATCATAAAACCACAAAGAAAAATCTATCTGTCAATTCAAGAGAATGAAGATTCAAGAGTAAAATGTTGTTATATAATTTCTCCTAGTTGCTCATTTAAAGTATCAAATATGATTTCTCGCTATAAAAACCCGTATATAATAGAAACACAGATTATCTCAATATCAAAAGTTTTCAATCCAAAATTTCACTAATCATAAAACCACAAAGAAAAATCTATCTGTCAATTCAAGAGAATGAAGATTAAAGAGTAAAATGTTGTTATATAATTTCTCCTAGTTGCTCATTTAAAGTATCAAATATGATTTCTCCCTATAAAAACCCGTATATAATAGAAACACAGATTATCTCAATATCAAAAGTTTTCAATCCAAAATTTCACTAATCATAAAACCACAAAGAAAAATCTATCTGTCAATTCAAGAGTCTGAAGAATTAAGAGTAAAATGTTGTTATATAATTTCTCCTAGTTGCTCATTTAAAGTATCAAATATGATTTCTCGCTATAAAAACCCGTATATAATAGAAACACAGATTATCTCAATATCAAAAGTTTTCAATCCAAAATTTCACTAATCATAAAACCACAAAGAAAAATCTATCTGTCAATTCAAGAGAATGAAGATTCAAGAGTAAAATGTTGTTATATAATTTCTCCTAGTTGCTCATTTAAAGTATCAAATATGATTTCTCGCTATAAAAACCCGTATATAATAGAAACACAGATTATCTCAATATCAAAAGTTTTCAATCCAAAATTTCACTAATCATAAAACCACAAAGAAAAATCTATCTGTCAATTCAAGAGAATGAAGATTCAAGAGTAAAATGTTGTTATATAATTTCTCCTAGTTGCTCATTTAAAGTATCAAATATGATTTCTCGCTATAAAAACCCGTATATAATAGAAACACAGATTATCTCAATATCAAAAGTTTTCAATCCAAAATTTCACTAATCATAAATCCACAAAGAAAAATCTATCACTCAATTCAAGAGAATGAAGATTTAAGAGTAAAATGTTGTTATATAATTTCTCCTAGTTGCTCATTTAAAGTATCAAATATGATTTCTCGCTATAAAAACCCGTATATAATAGAAACACAGATTATCTCAATATCAAAAGTTTTCAATCCAAAATTTCACTAATCATAAAACCACAAAGAAAAATCTATCTGTCAATTCAAGAGAATGAAGATTCAAGAGTAAAATGTTGTTATATAATTTCTCCTAGTTGCTCATTTAAAGTATCAAATATGATTTCTCGCTATAAAAACCCGTATATAATAGAAACACAGATTATCTCAATATCAAAAGTTTTCAATCCAAAATTTCACTAATCATAAAACCACAAAGAAAAATCTATCTGTCAATTCAAGAGAATGAAGATTCAAAAGAAAAATGTTGTTATATAATTTCTCCTAGTTGCTCATTTAAAGTATCAAATATGATTTCTCGCTATAAAAACCCGTATATAATAGAAACACAGATTATCTCAATATCAAAAGTTTTCAATCCAAAATTTCACTAATCATAAAACCACAAAGAAAAATCTATCTGTCAATTCAAGAGAATGAAGATTCAAGAGTAAAATGTTGTTATATAATTTCTCCTAGTTGCTCATTTAAAGTATCAAATATGATTTCTCGCTATAAAAACCCGTATATAATAGAAACACAGATTATCTCAATATCAAAAGTTTTCAATCCAAAATTTCACTAATCATAAAACCACAAAGAAAAATCTATCTGTCAATTCAAGAGAATGAAGATTCAAGAGTAAAATGTTGTTATATAATTTCTCCTAGTTGCTCATTTAAAGTATCAAATATGATTTCTCGCTATAAAAACCCGTATATAATAGAAACACAGATTATCTCAATATCAAAAGTTTTCAATCCAAAATTTCACTAATCATAAAACCACAAAGAAAAATCTATCTGTCAATTCAAGAGAATGAAGATTCAAGAGTAAAATGTTGTTATATAATTTCTCCTAGTTGCTCATTTAAAGTATCAAATATGATTTCTCGCTATAAAAACCCGTATATAATAGAAACACAGATTATCTCAATATCAAAAGTTTTCAATCCAAAATTTCACTAATCATAAATCCACAAAGAAAAATCTATCACTCAATTCAAGAGAATGAAGATTTAAGAGTAAAATGTTATTATATAATTTCTCCTAGTTGCTCATTTAAAGTATCAAATATGATTTCTCGCTATAAAAACCCGTATATAATAGAAACACAGATTATCTCAATATCAAAAGTTTTCAATCCAAAATTTCACTAATCATAAAACCACAAAGAAAAATCTATCTGTCAATTCAAGAGAATGAAGATTCAAGAGTAAAATGTTGTTATATAATTTCTCCTAGTTGCTCATTTAAAGTATCAAATATGATTTCTCGCTATAAAAACCCGTATATAATAGAAACACAGATTATCTCAATATCAAAAGTTTTCAATCCAAAATTTCACTAATCATAAAACCACAAAGAAAAATCTATCTGTCAATTCAAGAGAATGAAGATTCAAGAGTAAAATGTTGTTATATAATTTCTCCTAGTTGCTCATTTAAAGTATCAAATATGATTTCTCGCTATAAAAACCCGTATATAATAGAAACACAGATTATCTCAATATCAAAAGTTTTCAATCCAAAATTTCACTAATCATAAAACCACAAAGAAAAATCTATTTGTCAATTCAAGAGAATGAAGATTCAAGAGTAAAATGTTGTTATATAATTTCTCCTAGTTGCTCATTTAAAGTATCAAATATGATTTCTCGCTATAAAAACCCGTATATAATAGAAACACAGATTATCTCAATATCAAAAGTTTTCAATCCAAAATTTCACTAATCATAAAACCACAAAGAAAAATCTATCTGTCAATTCAAGAGAATGAAGATTCAAGAGTAAAATGTTGTTATATAATTTCTCCTAGTTGCTCATTTAAAGTATCAAATATGATTTCTCGCTATAAAAACCCGTATATAATAGAAACACAGATTATCTCAATATCAAAAGTTTTCAATCCAAAATTTCACTAATCATAAAACCACAAAGAAAAATCTATTTGTCAATTCAAGAGAATGAAGATTCAAGAGTAAAATGTTGTTATATAATTTCTCCTAGTTGCTCATTTAAAGTATCAAATATGATTTCTCGCTATAAAAACCCGTATATAATAGAAACACAGATTATCTCAATATCAAAAGTTTTCAATCCAAAATTTCACTAATCATAAAACCACAAAGAAAAATCTATCTGTCAATTCAAGAGAATGAAGATTCAAGAGTAAAATGTTGTTATATAATTTCTCCTAGTTGCTCATTTAAAGTATCAAATATGATTTCTCGCTATAAAAACCCGTATATAATAGAAACACAGATTATCTCAATATCAAAAGTTTTCAATCCAAAATTTCACTAATCATAAAACCACAAAGAAAAATCTATCTGTCAATTCAAGAGAATGAAGATTCAAGAGTAAAATGTTGTTATATAATTTCTCCTAGTTGCTCATTTAAAGTATCAAATATGATTTCTCGCTATAAAAACCCGTATATAATAGAAACACAGATTATCTCAATATCAAAAGTTTTCAATCCAAAATTTCACTAATCATAAAACCACAAAGAAAAATCTATCTGTCAATTCAAGAGAATGAAGATTCAAGAGTAAAATGTTGTTATATAATTTCTCCTAGTTGCTCATTTAAAGTATCAAATATGATTTCTCGCTATAAAAACCCGTATATAATAGAAACACAGATTATCTCAATATCAAAAGTTTTCAATCCAAAATTTCACTAATCATAAATCCACAAAGAAAAATCTATCACTCAATTCAAGAGAATGAAGATTTAAGAGTAAAATGTTGTTATATAATTTCTCCTAGTTGCTCATTTAAAGTATCAAATATGATTTCTCGCTATAAAAACCCGTATATAATAGAAACACAGATTATCTCAATATCAAAAGTTTTCAATCCAAAATTTCACTAATCATAAAACCACAAAGAAAAATCTATCTGTCAATTCAAGAGAATGAAGATTCAAGAGTAAAATGTTGTTATATAATTTCTCCTAGTTGCTCATATAAAGTATCAAATATGATTTCTCGCTATAAAAACCCGTATATAATAGAAACACAGATTATCTCAATATCAAAAGTTTTCAATCCAAAATTTCACTAATCATAAAACCACAAAGAAAAATCTATCTGTCAATTCAAGAGAATGAAGATTCAAGAGTAAAATGTTGTTATATAATTTCTCCTAGTTGCTCATTTAAAGTATCAAATATGATTTCTCGCTATAAAAACCCGTATATAATAGAAACACAGATTATCTCAATATCAAAAGTTTTCAATCCAAAATTTCACTAATCATAAAACCACAAAGAAAAATCTATCTGTCAATTCAAGAGAATGAAGATTCAAGAGTAAAATGTTGTTATATAATTTCTCCTAGTTGCTCATTTAAAGTATCAAATATGATTTCTCGCTATAAAAACCCGTATATAATAGAAACACAGATTATCTCAATATCAAAAGTTTTCAATCCAAAATTTCACTAATCATAAAACCACAAAGAAAAATCTATCTGTCAATTCAAGAGAATGAAGATTCAAGAGTAAAATGTTGTTATATAATTTCTCCTAGTTGCTCATTTAAAGTATCAAATATGATTTCTCGCTATAAAAACCCGTATATAATAGAAACACAGATTATCTCAATATCAAAAGTTTTCAATCCAAAATTTCACTAATCATAAAACCACAAAGAAAAATCTATCTGTCAATTCAAGAGAATGAAGATTCAAGAGTAAAATGTTGTTATATAATTTCTCCTAGTTGCTCATTTAAAGTATCAAATATGATTTCTCGCTATAAAAACCCGTATATAATAGAAACACAGATTATCTCAATATCAAAAGTTTTCAATCCAAAATTTCACTAATCATAAAACCACAAAGAAAAATCTATCTGTCAATTCAAGAGAATGAAGATTCAAGAGTAAAATGTTGTTATATAATTTCTCCTAGTTGCTCATTTAAAGTATCAAATATGATTTCTCGCTATAAAAACCCGTATATAATAGAAACACAGATTATCTCAATATCAAAAGTTTTCAATCCAAAATTTCACTAATCATAAATCCACAAAGAAAAATCTATCACTCAATTCAAGAGAATGAAGATTTAAGAGTAAAATGTTGTTATATAATTTCTCCTAGTTGCTCATTTAAAGTATCAAATATGATTTCTCGCTATAAAAACCCGTATATAATAGAAACACAGATTATCTCAATATCAAAAGTTTTCAATCCAAAATTTCACTAATCATAAAACCACAAAGAAAAATCTATCTGTCAATTCAAGAGAATGAAGATTCAAGAGTAAAATGTTGTTATATAATTTCTCCTAGTTGCTCATATAAAGTATCAAATATGATTTCTCGCTATAAAAACCCGTATATAATAGAAACACAGATTATCTCAATATCAAAAGTTTTCAATCCAAAATTTCACTAATCATAAAACCACAAAGAAAAATCTATCTGTCAATTCAAGAGAATGAAGATTCAAGAGTAAAATGTTGTTATATAATTTCTCCTAGTTGCTCATTTAAAGTATCAAATATGATTTCTCGCTATAAAAACCCGTATATAATAGAAACACAGATTATCTCAATATCAAAAGTTTTCAATCCAAAATTTCACTAATCATAAAACCACAAAGAAAAATCTATCTGTCAATTCAAGAGAATGAAGATTCAAGAGTAAAATGTTGTTATATAATTTCTCCTAGTTGCTCATTTAAAGTATCAAATATGATTTCTCGCTATAAAAACCCGTATATAATAGAAACACAGATTATCTCAATATCAAAAGTTTTCAATCCAAAATTTCACTAATCATAAAACCACAAAGAAAAATCTATCTGTCAATTCAAGAGAATGAAGATTCAAGAGTAAAATGTTGTTATATAATTTCTCCTAGTTGCTCATTTAAAGTATCAAATATGATTTCTCGCTATAAAAACCCGTATATAATAGAAACACAGATTATCTCAATATCAAAAGTTTTCAATCCAAAATTTCACTAATCATAAAACCACAAAGAAAAATCTATTTGTCAATTCAAGAGAATGAAGATTCAAGAGTAAAATGTTGTTATATAATTTCTCCTAGTTGCTCATTTAAAGTATCAAATATGATTTCTCGCTATAAAAACCCGTATATAATAGAAACACAGATTATCTCAATATCAAAAGTTTTCAATCCAAAATTTCACTAATCATAAAACCACAAAGAAAAATCTATCTGTCAATTCAAGAGAATGAAGATTCAAGAGTAAAATGTTGTTATATAATTTCTCCTAGTTGCTCATTTAAAGTATCAAATATGATTTCTCGCTATAAAAACCCGTATATAATAGAAACACAGATTATCTCAATATCAAAAGTTTTCAATCCAAAATTTCACTAATCATAAAACCACAAAGAAAAATCTATCTGTCAATTCAAGAGAATGAAGATTCAAGAGTAAAATGTTGTTATATAATTTCTCCTAGTTGCTCATTTAAAGTATCAAATATGATTTCTCGCTATAAAAACCCGTATATAATAGAAACACAGATTATCTCAATATCAAAAGTTTTCAATCCAAAATTTCACTAATCATAAAACCACAAAGAAAAATCTATCTGTCAATTCAAGAGAATGAAGATTCAAGAGTAAAATGTTGTTATATAATTTCTCCTAGTTGCTCATTTAAAGTATCAAATATGATTTCTCGCTATAAAAACCCGTATATAATAGAAACACAGATTATCTCAATATCAAAAGTTTTCAATCCAAAATTTCACTAATCATAAAACCACAAAGAAAAATCTATCTGTCAATTCAAGAGAATGAAGATTCAAGAGTAAAATGTTGTTATATAATTTCTCCTAGTTGCTCATATAAAGTATCAAATATGATTTCTCGCTATAAAAACCCGTATATAATAGAAACACAGATTATCTCAATATCAAAAGTTTTCAATCCAAAATTTCACTAATCATAAAACCACAAAGAAAAATCTATCTGTCAATTCAAGAGAATGAAGATTCAAGAGTAAAATGTTGTTATATAATTTCTCCTAGTTGCTCATTTAAAGTATCAAATATGATTTCTCGCTATAAAAACCCGTATATAATAGAAACACAGATTATCTCAATATCAAAAGTTTTCAATCCAAAATTTCACTAATCATAAATCCACAAAGAAAAATCTATCACTTAATTCAAGAGAATGAAGATTCAAGAGTAAAATGTTGTTATATAATTTCTCCTAGTTGCTCATTTAAAGTATCAAATATGATTTCTCGCTATAAAAACCCGTATATAATAGAAACACAGATTATCTCAATATCAAAAGTTTTCAATCCAAAATTTCACTAATCATAAAACCACAAAGAAAAATCTATCTGTCAATTCAAGAGAATGAAGATTCAAGAGTAAAATGTTGTTATATAATTTCTCCTAGTTGCTCATTTAAAGTATCAATATGATTTCTCGCTATAAAAACCCGTATATAATAGAAACACAGATTATCTCAATATCAAAAGTTTTCAATCCAAAATTTCACTAATCATAAAACCACAAAGAAAAATCTATCTGTCAATTCAAGAGAATGAAGATTCAAGAGTAAAATGTTGTTATATAATTTCTCCTAGTTGCTCATTTAAAGTATCAAATATGATTTCTCGCTATAAAAACCCGTATATAATAGAAACACAGATTATCTCAATATCAAAAGTTTTCAATCCAAAATTTCACTAATCATAAAACCACAAAGAAAAATCTATCTGTCAATTCAAGAGAATGAAGATTCAAGAGTAAAATGTTGTTATATAATTTCTCCTAGTTGCTCATTTAAAGTATCAAATATGATTTCTCGCTATAAAAACCCGTATATAATAGAAACACAGATTATCTCAATATCAAAAGTTTTCAATCCAAAATTTCACTAATCATAAATCCACAAAGAAAAATCTATCACTCAATTCAAGAGAATGAAGATTTAAGAGTAAAATGTTATTATATAATTTCTCCTAGTTGCTCATTTAAAGTATCAAATATGATTTCTCGCTATAAAAACCCGTATATAATAGAAACACAGATTATCTCAATATCAAAAGTTTTCAATCCAAAATTTCACTAATCATAAAACCACAAAGAAAAATCTATCTGTCAATTCAAGAGAATGAAGATTCAAGAGTAAAATGTTGTTATATAATAACTCCTAGTTGCTCATTTAAAGTATCAAATATGATTTCTCGCTATAAAAACCCGTATATAATAGAAACACAGATTATCTCAATATCAAAAGTTTTCAATCCAAAATTTCACTAATCATAAAACCACAAAGAAAAATCTATTTGTCAATTCAAGAGAATGAAGATTCAAGAGTAAAATGTTGTTATATAATTTCTCCTAGTTGCTCATTTAAAGTATCAAATATGATTTCTCGCTATAAAAACCCGTATATAATAGAAACACAGATTATCTCAATATCAAAAGTTTTCAATCCAAAATTTCACTAATCATAAAACCACAAAGAAAAATCTATCTGTCAATTCAAGAGAATGAAGATTCAAGAGTAAAATGTTGTTATATAATTTCTCCTAGTTGCTCATTTAAAGTATCAAATATGATTTCTCGCTATAAAAACCCGTATATAATAGAAACACAGATTATCTCAATATCAAAAGTTTTCAATCCAAAATTTCACTAATCATAAATCCACAAAGAAAAATCTATCACTCAATTCAAGAGAATGAAGATTTAAGAGTAAAATGTTGTTATATAATTTCTCCTAGTTGCTCATTTAAAGTATCAAATATGATTTCTCGCTATAAAAACCCGTATATAATAGAAACACAGATTATCTCAATATCAAAAGTTTTCAATCCAAAATTTCACTAATCATAAAACCACAAAGAAAAATCTATCTGTCAATTCAAGAGAATGAAGATTCAAGAGTAAAATGTTGTTATATAATTTCTCCTAGTTGCTCATTTAAAGTATCAATATGATTTCTCGCTATAAAAACCCGTATATAATAGAAACACAGATTATCTCAATATCAAAAGTTTTCAATCCAAAATTTCACTAATCATAAAACCACAAAGAAAAATCTATTTGTCAATTCAAGAGAATGAAGATTCAAGAGTAAAATGTTGTTATATAATTTCTCCTAGTTGCTCATTTAAAGTATCAAATATGATTTCTCGCTATAAAAACCCGTATATAATAGAAACACAGATTATCTCAATATCAAAAGTTTTCAATCCAAAATTTCACTAATCATAAAACCACAAAGAAAAATCTATCTGTCAATTCAAGAGAATGAAGATTCAAGAGTAAAATGTTGTTATATAATTTCTCCTAGTTGCTCATTTAAAGTATCAAATATGATTTCTCGCTATAAAAACCCGTATATAATAGAAACACAGATTATCTCAATATCAAAAGTTTTCAATCCAAAATTTCACTAATCATAAAACCACAAAGAAAAATCTATCTGTCAATTCAAGAGAATGAAGATTCAAGAGTAAAATGTTGTTATATAATTTCTCCTAGTTGCTCATTTAAAGTATCAAATATGATTTCTCGCTATAAAAACCCGTATATAATAGAAACACAGATTATCTCAATATCAAAAGTTTTCAATCCAAAATTTCACTAATCATAAATCCACAAAGAAAAATCTATCACTCAATTCAAGAGAATGAAGATTTAAGAGTAAAATGTTATTATATAATTTCTCCTAGTTGCTCATTTAAAGTATCAAATATGATTTCTCGCTATAAAAACCCGTATATAATAGAAACACAGATTATCTCAATATCAAAAGTTTTCAATCCAAAATTTCACTAATCATAAAACCACAAAGAAAAATCTATCTGTCAATTCAAGAGAATGAAAATTCAAGAGTAAAATGTTGTTATATAATTTCTCCTAGTTGCTCATTTAAAGTATCAAATATGATTTCTCGCTATAAAAACCCGTATATAATAGAAACACAGATTATCTCAATATCAAAAGTTTTCAATCCAAAATTTCACTAATCATAAAACCACAAAGAAAAATCTATCTGTCAATTCAAGAGAATGAAGATTCAAGAGTAAAATGTTGTTATATAATAACTCCTAGTTGCTCATTTAAAGTATCAAATATGATTTCTCGCTATAAAAACCCGTATATAATAGAAACACAGATTATCTCAATATCAAAAGTTTTCAATCCAAAATTTCACTAATCATAAAACCACAAAGAAAAATCTATTTGTCAATTCAAGAGAATGAAGATTCAAGAGTAAAATGTTGTTATATAATTTCTCCTAGTTGCTCATTTAAAGTATCAAATATGATTTCTCGCTATAAAAACCCGTATATAATAGAAACACAGATTATCTCAATATCAAAAGTTTTCAATCCAAAATTTCACTAATCATAAAACCACAAAGAAAAATCTATCTGTCAATTCAAGAGAATGAAGATTCAAGAGTAAAATGTTGTTATATAATTTCTCCTAGTTGCTCATTTAAAGTATCAAATATGATTTCTCGCTATAAAAACCCGTATATAATAGAAACACAGATTATCTCAATATCAAAAGTTTTCAATCCAAAATTTCACTAATCATAAAACCACAAAGAAAAATCTATCTGTCAATTCAAGAGAATGAAGATTCAAGAGTAAAATGTTGTTATATAATTTCTCCTAGTTGCTCATTTAAAGTATCAAATATGATTTCTCGCTATAAAAACCCGTATATAATAGAAACACAGATTATCTCAATATCAAAAGTTTTCAATCCAAAATTTCACTAATCATAAAACCACAAAGAAAAATCTATCTGTCAATTCAAGAGAATGAAGATTCAAGAGTAAAATGTTGTTATATAATTTCTCCTAGTTGCTCATTTAAAGTATCAAATATGATTTCTCGCTATAAAAACCCGTATATAATAGAAACACAGATTATCTCAATATCAAAAGTTTTCAATCCAAAATTTCACTAATCATAAAACCACAAAGAAAAATCTATCTGTTAATTCAAGAGAATGAAGATTCAAGAGTAAAATGTTGTTATAAAATTTCTCCTAGTTGCTCATTTAAAGTATCAAATATGATTTCTCGCTATAAAAACCCGTATATAATAGAAACACAGATTATCTCAATATCAAAAGTTTTCAATCCAAAATTTCACTAATCATAAAACCACAAAGACAAATCTATCTGTCAATTCAAGAGAATGAAGATTCAAGAGTAAAATGTTGTTATATAATTTCTCCTAGTTGCTCATTTAAAGTATCAAATATGATTTCTCGCTATAAAAACCCGTATATAATAGAAACACAGATTATCTCAATATCAAAAGTTTTCAATCCAAAATTTCACTAATCATAAAACCACAAAGAAAAATCTATCTGTCAATTCAAGAGAATGAAGATTCAAGAGTAAAATGTTGTTATATAATTTCTCCTAGTTGCTCATTTAAAGTATCAAATATGATTTCTCGCTATAAAAACCCGTATATAATAGAAACACAGATTATCTCAATATCAAAAGTTTTCAATCCAAAATTTCACTAATCATAAATCCACAAAGAAAAATCTATCACTCAATTCAAGAGAATGAAGATTTAAGAGTAAAATGTTGTTATATAATTTCTCCTAGTTGCTCATTTAAAGTATCAAATATGATTTCTCGCTATAAAAACCCGTATATAATAGAAACACAGATTATCTCAATATCAAAAGTTTTCAATCCAAAATTTCACTAATCATAAAACCACAAAGAAAAATCTATCTGTCAATTCAAGAGAATGAAGATTCAAGAGTAAAATGTTGTTATATAATTTCTCCTAGTTGCTCATTTAAAGTATCAAATATGATTTCTCGCTATAAAAACCCGTATATAATAGAAACACAGATTATCTCAATATCAAAAGTTTTCAATCCAAAATTTCACTAATCATAAAACCACAAAGAAAAATCTATCTGTCAATTCAAGAGAATGAAGATTCAAGAGTAAAATGTTGTTATATAATTTCTCCTAGTTGCTCATTTAAAGTATCAAATATGATTTCTCGCTATAAAAACCCGTATATAATAGAAACACAGATTATCTCAATATCAAAAGTTTTCAATCCAAAATTTCACTAATCATAAAACCACAAAGAAAAATCTATCTGTCAATTCAAGAGAATGAAGATTCAAGAGTAAAATGTTGTTATATAATTTCTCCTAGTTGCTCATTTAAAGTATCAAATATGATTTCTCGCTATAAAAACCCGTATATAATAGAAACACAGATTATCTCAATATCAAAAGTTTTCAATCCAAAATTTCACTAATCATAAAACCACAAAGAAAAATCTATCTGTCAATTCATGAGAATGAAGATTCAAGAGTAAAATGTTGTTATATAATTTCTCCTAGTTGCTCATTTAAAGTATCAAATATGATTTCTCGCTATAAAAACCCGTATATAATAGAAACACAGATTATCTCAATATCAAAAGTTTTCAATCCAAAATTTCACTAATCATAAAACCACAAAGAAAAATCTATTTGTCAATTCAAGAGAATGAAGATTCAAGAGTAAAATGTTGTTATATAATTTCTCCTAGTTGCTCATTTAAAGTATCAAATATGATTTCTCGCTATAAAAACCCGTATATAATAGAAACACAGATTATCTCAATATCAAAAGTTTTCAATCCAAAATTTCACTAATCATAAAACCACAAAGAAAAATCTATCTGTCAATTCAAGAGAATGAAGATTCAAGAGTAAAATGTTGTTATATAATTTCTCCTAGTTGCTCATTTAAAGTATCAAATATGATTTCTCGCTATAAAAACCCGTATATAATAGAAACACAGATTATCTCAATATCAAAAGTTTTCAATCCAAAATTTCACTAATCATAAAACCACAAAGAAAAATCTATCTGTCAATTCAAGAGAATGAAGATTCAAGAGTAAAATGTTGTTATATAATTTCTCCTAGTTGCTCATTTAAAGTATCAAATATGATTTCTCGCTATAAAAACCCGTATATAATAGAAACACAGATTATCTCAATATCAAAAGTTTTCAATCCAAAATTTCACTAATCATAAATCCACAAAGAAAAATCTATCACTCAATTCAAGAGAATGAAGATTTAAGAGTAAAATGTTGTTATATTATTTCTCCTAGTTGCTCATTTAAAGTATCAAATATGATTTCTCGCTATAAAAACCCGTATATAATAGAAACACAGATTATCTCAATATCAAAAGTTTTCAATCCAAAATTTCACTAATCATAAAACCACAAAGAAAAATCTATCTGTCAATTCAAGAGAATGAAGATTCAAGAGTAAAATGTTGTTATATAATTTCTCCTAGTTGCTCATTTAAAGTATCAAATATGATTTCTCGCTATAAAAACCCGTATATAATAGAAACACAGATTATCTCAATATCAAAAGTTTTCAATCCAAAATTTCACTAATCATAAAACCACAAAGAAAAATCTATCTGTCAATTCAAGAGAATGAAGATTCAAGAGTAAAATGTTGTTATATAATTTCTCCTAGTTGCTCATTTAAAGTATCAAATATGATTTCTCGCTATAAAAACCCGTATATAATAGAAACACAGATTATCTCAATATCAAAAGTTTTCAATCCAAAATTTCACTAATCATAAAACCACAAAGAAAAATCTATTTGTCAATTCAAGAGAATGAAGATTCAAGAGTAAAATGTTGTTATATAATTTCTCCTAGTTGCTCATTTAAAGTATCAAATATGATTTCTCGCTATAAAAACCCGTATATAATAGAAACACAGATTATCTCAATATCAAAAGTTTTCAATCCAAAATTTCACTAATCATAAAACCACAAAGAAAAATCTATCTGTCAATTCATGAGAATGAAGA
This sequence comes from Sisyra nigra, assembly GCA_958496155.1. Taxonomy (NCBI): domain Eukaryota; kingdom Metazoa; phylum Arthropoda; class Insecta; order Neuroptera; family Sisyridae; genus Sisyra; species Sisyra nigra. The sequence goes on along the minus strand of OY292319.1, from coordinate 18,346,440 downwards.
TTCAAGAGTAAAATGTTGTTATATAATTTCTCCTAGTTGCTCATTTAAAGTATCAAATATGATTTCTCGCTATAAAAACCCGTATATAATAGAAACACAGATTATCTCAATATCAAAAGTTTTCAATCCAAAATTTCACTAATCATAAAACCACAAAGAAAAATCTATTTGTCAATTCAAGAGAATGAAGATTCAAGAGTAAAATGTTGTTATATAATTTCTCCTAGTTGCTCATTTAAAGTATCAAATATGATTTCTCGCTATAAAAACCCGTATATAATAGAAACACAGATTATCTCAATATCAAAAGTTTTCAATCCAAAATTTCACTAATCATAAAACCACAAAGAAAAATCTATCTGTCAATTCAAGAGAATGAAGATTCAAGAGTAAAATGTTGTTATATAATTTCTCCTAGTTGCTCATTTAAAGTATCAAATATGATTTCTCGCTATAAAAACCCGTATATAATAGAAACACAGATTATCTCAATATCAAAAGTTTTCAATCCAAAATTTCACTAATCATAAAACCACAAAGAAAAATCTATCTGTCAATTCAAGAGAATGAAGATTCAAGAGTAAAATGTTGTTATATAATTTCTCCTAGTTGCTCATTTAAAGTATCAAATATGATTTCTCGCTATAAAAACCCGTATATAATAGAAACACAGATTATCTCAATATCAAAAGTTTTCAATCCAAAATTTCACTAATCATAAATCCACAAAGAAAAATCTATCACTCAATTCAAGAGAATGAAGATTTAAGAGTAAAATGTTGTTATATTATTTCTCCTAGTTGCTCATTTAAAGTATCAAATATGATTTCTCGCTATAAAAACCCGTATATAATAGAAACACAGATTATCTCAATATCAAAAGTTTTCAATCCAAAATTTCACTAATCATAAAACCACAAAGAAAAATCTATCTGTCAATTCAAGAGAATGAAGATTCAAGAGTAAAATGTTGTTATATAATTTCTCCTAGTTGCTCATTTAAAGTATCAAATATGATTTCTCGCTATAAAAACCCGTATATAATAGAAACACAGATTATCTCAATATCAAAAGTTTTCAATCCAAAATTTCACTAATCATAAAACCACAAAGAAAAATCTATCTGTCAATTCAAGAGAATGAAGATTCAAGAGTAAAATGTTGTTATATAATTTCTCCTAGTTGCTCATTTAAAGTATCAAATATGATTTCTCGCTATAAAAACCCGTATATAATAGAAACACAGATTATCTCAATATCAAAAGTTTTCAATCCAAAATTTCACTAATCATAAAACCACAAAGAAAAATCTATTTGTCAATTCAAGAGAATGAAGATTCAAGAGTAAAATGTTGTTATATAATTTCTCCTAGTTGCTCATTTAAAGTATCAAATATGATTTCTCGCTATAAAAACCCGTATATAATAGAAACACAGATTATCTCAATATCAAAAGTTTTCAATCCAAAATTTCACTAATCATAAAACCACAAAGAAAAATCTATCTGTCAATTCAAGAGAATGAAGATTCAAGAGTAAAATGTTGTTATATAATTTCTCCTAGTTGCTCATTTAAAGTATCAAATATGATTTCTCGCTATAAAAACCCGTATATAATAGAAACACAGATTATCTCAATATCAAAAGTTTTCAATCCAAAATTTCACTAATCATAAAACCACAAAGAAAAATCTATCTGTCAATTCAAGAGAATGAAGATTCAAGAGTAAAATGTTGTTATATAATTTCTCCTAGTTGCTCATTTAAAGTATCAAATATGATTTCTCGCTATAAAAACCCGTATATAATAGAAACACAGATTATCTCAATATCAAAAGTTTTCAATCCAAAATTTCACTAATCATAAAACCACAAAGAAAAATCTATCTGTCAATTCAAGAGAATGAAGATTCAAGAGTAAAATGTTGTTATATAATTTCTCCTAGTTGCTCATTTAAAGTATCAAATATGATTTCTCGCTATAAAAACCCGTATATAATAGAAACACAGATTATCTCAATATCAAAAGTTTTCAATCCAAAATTTCACTAATCATAAAACCACAAAGAAAAATCTATCTGTCAATTCAAGAGAATGAAGATTCAAGAGTAAAATGTTGTTATATAATTTCTCCTAGTTGCTCATTTAAAGTATCAAATATGATTTCTCGCTATAAAAACCCGTATATAATAGAAACACAGATTATCTCAATATCAAAAGTTTTCAATCCAAAATTTCACTAATCATAAATCCACAAAGAAAAATCTATCACTCAATTCAAGAGAATGAAGATTTAAGAGTAAAATGTTATTATATAATTTCTCCTAGTTGCTCATTTAAAGTATCAAATATGATTTCTCGCTATAAAAACCCGTATATAATAGAAACACAGATTATCTCAATATCAAAAGTTTTCAATCCAAAATTTCACTAATCATAAAACCACAAAGAAAAATCTATCTGTCAATTCAAGAGAATGAAGATTCAAGAGTAAAATGTTGTTATATAATTTCTCCTAGTTGCTCATTTAAAGTATCAAATATGATTTCTCGCTATAAAAACCCGTATATAATAGAAACACAGATTATCTCAATATCAAAAGTTTTCAATCCAAAATTTCACTAATCATAAAACCACAAAGAAAAATCTATCTGTCAATTCAAGAGAATGAAGATTCAAGAGTAAAATGTTGTTATATAATTTCTCCTAGTTGCTCATTTAAAGTATCAAATATGATTTCTCGCTATAAAAACCCGTATATAATAGAAACACAGATTATCTCAATATCAAAAGTTTTCAATCCAAAATTTCACTAATCATAAAACCACAAAGAAAAATCTATTTGTCAATTCAAGAGAATGAAGATTCAAGAGTAAAATGTTGTTATATAATTTCTCCTAGTTGCTCATTTAAAGTATCAAATATGATTTCTCGCTATAAAAACCCGTATATAATAGAAACACAGATTATCTCAATATCAAAAGTTTTCAATCCAAAATTTCACTAATCATAAAACCACAAAGAAAAATCTATCTGTCAATTCAAGAGAATGAAGATTCAAGAGTAAAATGTTGTTATATAATTTCTCCTAGTTGCTCATTTAAAGTATCAAATATGATTTCTCGCTATAAAAACCCGTATATAATAGAAACACAGATTATCTCAATATCAAAAGTTTTCAATCCAAAATTTCACTAATCATAAAACCACAAAGAAAAATCTATCTGTCAATTCAAGAGAATGAAGATTCAAGAGTAAAATGTTGTTATATAATTTCTCCTAGTTGCTCATTTAAAGTATCAAATATGATTTCTCGCTATAAAAACCCGTATATAATAGAAACACAGATTATCTCAATATCAAAAGTTTTCAATCCAAAATTTCACTAATCATAAAACCACAAAGAAAAATCTATCTGTCAATTCAAGAGAATGAAGATTCAAGAGTAAAATGTTGTTATATAATTTCTCCTAGTTGCTCATTTAAAGTATCAAATATGATTTCTCGCTATAAAAACCCGTATATAATAGAAACACAGATTATCTCAATATCAAAAGTTTTCAATCCAAAATTTCACTAATCATAAAACCACAAAGAAAAATCTATCTATTAATTCAAGAGAATGAAGATTCAAGAGTAAAATGTTGTTATAAAATTTCTCCTAGTTGCTCATTTAAAGTATCAAATATGATTTCTCGCTATAAAAACCCGTATATAATAGAAACACAGATTATCTCAATATCAAAAGTTTTCAATCCAAAATTTCACTAATCATAAAACCACAAAGACAAATCTATCTGTCAATTCAAGAGAATGAAGATTCAAGAGTAAAATGTTGTTATATAATTTCTCCTAGTTGCTCATTTAAAGTATCAAATATGATTTCTCGCTATAAAAACCCGTATATAATAGAAACACAGATTATCTCAATATCAAAAGTTTTCAATCCAAAATTTCACTAATCATAAAACCACAAAGAAAAATCTATCTGTCAATTCAAGAGAATGAAGATTCAAGAGTAAAATGTTGTTATATAATTTCTCCTAGTTGCTCATTTAAAGTATCAAATATGATTTCTCGCTATAAAAACCCGTATATAATAGAAACACAGATTATCTCAATATCAAAAGTTTTCAATCCAAAATTTCACTAATCATAAATCCACAAAGAAAAATCTATCACTCAATTCAAGAGAATTAAGATTTAAGAGTAAAATGTTGTTATATAATTTCTCCTAGTTGCTCATTTAAAGTATCAAATATGATTTCTCGCTATAAAAACCCGTATATAATAGAAACACAGATTATCTCAATATCAAAAGTTTTCAATCCAAAATTTCACTAATCATAAAACCACAAAGAAAAATCTATCTGTCAATTCAAGAGAATGAAGATTCAAGAGTAAAATGTTGTTATATAATTTCTCCTAGTTGCTCATTTAAAGTATCAAATATGATTTCTCGCTATAAAAACCCGTATATAATAGAAACACAGATTATCTCAATATCAAAAGTTTTCAATCCAAAATTTCACTAATCATAAAACCACAAAGAAAAATCTATCTGTCAATTCAAGAGAATGAAGATTCAAGAGTAAAATGTTGTTATATAATTTCTCCTAGTTGCTCATTTAAAGTATCAAATATGATTTCTCGCTATAAAAACCCGTATATAATAGAAACACAGATTATCAAAAGTTTTCAATCCAAAAAATTTCACTAATCATAAAACCACAAAGAAAAATCTATCTGTCAATTCAAGAGAATGAAGATTCAAGAGTAAAATGTTGTTATATAATTTCTCCTAGTTGCTCATTTAAAGTATCAAATATGATTTCTCGCTATAAAAACCCGTATATAATAGAAACACAGATTATCTCAATATCAAAAGTTTTCAATCCAAAAAATTTCACTAATCATAAAACCACAAAGAAAAATCTATCTGTCAATTCAAGAGAATGAAGATTCAAGAGTAAAATGTTGTTATATAATTTCTCCTAGTTGCTCATTTAAAGTATCAAATATGATTTCTCGCTATAAAAACCCGTATATAATAGAAACACAGATTATCTCAATATCAAAAGTTTTCAATCCAAAATTTCACTAATCATAAAACCACAAAGAAAAATCTATCTGTCAATTCAAGAGAATGAAGATTCAAGAGTAAAATGTTGTTATATATTTTCTCCTAGTTGCTCATTTAAAGTATCAAATATGATTTCTCGCTATAAAAACCCGTATATAATAGAAACACAGATTATCTCAATATCAAAAGTTTTCAATCCAAAATTTCACTAATCATAAAACCACAAAGAAAAATCTATCTGTCAATTCAAGAGAATGAAGATTCAAGAGTAAAATGTTGTTATATAATTTCTCCTAGTTGCTCATTTAAAGTATCAAATATGATTTCTCGCTATAAAAACCCGTATATAATAGAAACACAGATTATCTCAATATCAAAAGTTTTCAATCCAAAATTTCACTAATCATAAAACCACAAAGAAAAATCTATTTGTCAATTCAAGAGAATAAAGATTCAAGAGTAAAATGTTGTTATATAATTTCTCCTAGTTGCTCATTTAAAGTATCAAATATGATTTCTCGCTATAAAAACCCGTTTATAATAGAAACACAGATTATCTCAATATCAAAAGTTTTCAATCCAAAATTTCACTAATCATAAAACCACAAAGAAAAATCTATCTGTCAATTCAAGAGAATGAAGATTCAAGAGTAAAATGTTGTTATATAATTTCTCCTAGTTGCTCATTTAAAGTATCAAATATGATTTCTCGCTATAAAAACCCGTATATAATAGAAACACAGATTATCTCAATATCAAAAGTTTTCAATCCAAAATTTCACTAATCATAAAACCACAAAGAAAAATCTATCTGTCAATTCAAGAGAATAAAGATTCAAGAGTAAAATGTTGTTATATAATTTCTCCAAGTTGCTCATTTAAAGTATCAAATATGATTTCTCGCTATAAAAACCCGTATATAATAGAAACACAGATTATCTCAATATCAAAAGTTTTCAATCCAAAATTTCACTATACATAAAACCACAAAGAAAAATCTATCTGTCAATTCAAGAGAATAAAGATTCAAGAGTAAAATGTTGTTATATAATTTCTCCTAGTTGCTCATTTAAAGTATCAAATATGATTTCTCGCTATAAAAACCCGTATATAATAGAAACACAGATTATCTCAATATCAAAAGTTTTCAATCCAAAATTTCACTATACATAAAACCACAAAGAAAAATCTATTTGTCAATTCAAGAGAATGAAGATTCAAGAGTAAAATGTTGTTATATAATTTCTCCTAGTTGCTCATTTAAAGTATCAAATATGATTTCTCGCTATAAAAACCCGTATATAATAGAAACACAGATTATCTCAATATCAAAAGTTTTCAATCCAAAATTTCACTAATCATAAAACCACAAAGAAAAATCTATCTGTCAATTCAAGAGAATGAAGATTCAAGAGTAAAATGTTGTTATATAATTTCTCCTAGTTGCTCATTTAAAGTATCAAATATGATTTCTCGCTATAAAAACCCGTATATAATAGAAACACAGATTATCTCAATATCAAAAGTTTTCAATCCAAAATTTCACTAATCATAAAACCACAAAGAAAAATCTATCTGTCAATTCAAGAGAATGAAGATTCAAGAGTAAAATGTTGTTATATAATTTCTCCTAGTTGCTCATTTAAAGTATCAAATATGATTTCTCGCTATAAAAACCCGTATATAATAGAAACACAGATTATCTCAATATCAAAAGTTTTCAATCCAAAATTTCACTAATCATAAAACCACAAAGAAAAATCTATCTGTCAATTCAAGAGAATGAAGATTCAAGAGTAAAATGTTGTTATATAATTTCTCCTAGTTGCTCATTTAAAGTATCAAATATGATTTCTCGCTATAAAAACCCGTATATAATAGAAACACAGATTATCTCAATATCAAAAGTTTTCAATCCAAAATTTCACTAATCATAAAACCACAAAGAAAAATCTATCTGTCAATTCAAGAGAATGAAGATTCAAGAGTAAAATGTTGTTATATAATTTCTCCTAGTTGCTCATTTAAAGTATCAAATATGATTTCTCGCTATAAAAACCCGTATATAATAGAAACACAGATTATCTCAATATCAAAAGTTTTCAATCCAAAAAATTTCACTAATCATAAAACCACAAAGAAAAATCTATCTGTCAATTCAAGAGAATGAAGATTCAAGAGTAAAATGTTGTTATATAATTTCTCCTAGTTGCTCATTTAAAGTATCAAATATGATTTCTCGCTATAAAAACCCGTATATAATAGAAACACAGATTATCTCAATATCAAAAGTTTTCAATCCAAAATTTCACTAATCATAAAACCACAAAGAAAAATCTATCCGTCAATTCAAGAGAATGAAGATTCAAGAGTAAAATGTTGTTATATATTTTCTCCTAGTTGCTCATTTAAAGTATCAAATATGATTTCTCGCTATAAAAACCCGTATATAATAGAAACACAGATTATCTCAATATCAAAAGTTTTCAATCCAAAATTTCACTAATCATAAAACCACAAAGAAAAATCTATCTGTCAATTCAAGAGAATAAAGATTCAAGAGTAAAATGTTGTTATATAATTTCTCCTAGTTGCTCATTTAAAGTATCAAATATGATTTCTCGCTATAAAAACCCGTATATAATAGAAACACAGATTATCTCAATATCAAAAGTTTTCAATCCAAAATTTCACTAATCATAAAACCACAAAGAAAAATCTATCTGTCAATTCAAGAGAATGAAGATTCAAGAGTAAAATGTTGTTATATAATTTCTCCTAGTTGCTCATTTAAAGTATCAAATATGATTTCTCGCTATAAAAACCCGTATATAATAGAAACACAGATTATCTCAATATCAAAAGTTTTCAATCCAAAATTTCACTAATCATAAAACCACAAAGAAAAATCTATCTGTCAATTCAAGAGAATAAAGATTCAAGAGTAAAATGTTGTTATTAAATTTCTCCAAGTTGCTCATTTAAAGTATCAAATATGATTTCTCGCTATAAAAACCCGTATATAATAGAAACACAGATTATCTCAATATCAAAAGTTTTCAATCCAAAATTTCACTATACATAAAACCACAAAGAAAAATCTATTTGTCAATTCAAGAGAATGAAGATTCAAGAGTAAAATGTTGTTATATAATTTCTCCTAGTTGCTCATTTAAAGTATCAAATATGATTTCTCGCTATAAAAACCCGTATATAATAGAAACACAGATTATCTCAATATCAAAAGTTTTCAATCCAAAATTTCACTAATCATAAAACCACAAAGAAAAATCTATCTGTCAATTCAAGAGAATGAAGATTCAAGAGTAAAATGTTGTTATATAATTTCTCCTAGTTGCTCATTTAAAGTATCAAATATGATTTCTCGCTATAAAAACCCGTATATAATAGAAACACAGATTATCTCAATATCAAAAGTTTTCAATCCAAAATTTCACTAATCATAAAACCACAAAGAAAAATCTATCTGTCAATTCAAGAGAATAAAGATTCAAGAGTAAAATGTTGTTATATAATTTCTCCTAGTTGCTCATTTAAAGTATCAAATATGATTTCTCGCTATAAAAACCCGTATATAATAGAAACACAGATTATCTCAATATCAAAAGTTTTCAATCCAAAATTTCACTATACATAAAACCACAAAGAAAAATCTATTTGTCAATTCAAGAGAATGAAGATTCAAGAGTAAAATGTTGTTATATAATTTCTCCTAGTTGCTCATTTAAAGTATCAAATATGATTTCTCGCTATAAAAACCCGTATATAATAGAAAGACAGATTATCTCAATATCAAAAGTTTTCAATCCAAAATTTCACTAATCATAAAACCACAAAGAAAAATCTATCTGTCAATTCAAGAGAATGAAGATTCAAGAGTAAAATGTTGTTATATAATTTCTCCTAGTTGCTTATTTAAAGTATCAAATATGATTTCTCGCTATAAAAACCCGTATATAATAGAAAGACAGATTATCTCAATATCAAAAGTTTTCAATCCAAAATTTCACTAATCATAAAACCACAAAGAAAAATCTATCTGTCAATTCAAGAGAATGAAGATTCAAGAGTAAAATGTTGTTATATAATTTCTCCTAGTTGCTCATTTAAAGTATCAAATATGATTTCTCGCTATAAAAACCCGTATATAATAGAAACACAGATTATCTCAATATCAAAAGTTTTCAATCCAAAAAATTTCACTAATCATAAAACCACAAAGAAAAATCTATCTGTCAATTCAAGAGAATGAAGATTCAAGAGTAAAATGTTGTTATATAATTTCTCCTAGTTGCTCATTTAAAGTATCAAATATGATTTCTCGCTATAAAAACCCGTATATAATAGAAACACAGATTATCTCAATATCAAAAGTTTTCAATCCAAAATTTCACTAATCATAAAACCACAAAGAAAAATCTATTTGTCAATTCAAGAGAATAAAGATTCAAGAGTAAAATGTTGTTATATAATTTCTCCTAGTAGCTCATTTAAAGTATCAAATATGATTTCTCGCTATAAAAACCCGTATATAATAGAAACACAGATTATCTCAATATCAAAAGTTTTCAATCCAAAATTTCACTAATCATAAAACCACAAAGAAAAATCTATCTGTCAATTCAAGAGAATGAAGATTCAAGAGTAAAATGTTGTTATATAATTTCTCCTAGTTGCTCATTTAAAGTATCAAATATGATTTCTCGCTATAAAAACCCGTATATAATAGAAACACAGATTATCTCAATATCAAAAGTTTTCAATCCAAAATTTCACTAATCATAAAACCACAAAGAAAAATCTATTTGTCAATTCAAGAGAATAAAGATTCAAGAGTAAAATGTTGTTATATAATTTCTCCTAGTTGCTCATTTAAAGTATCAAATATGATTTCTCGCTATAAAAACCCGTATATAATAGAAACACAGATTATCTCAATATCAAAAGTTTTCAATCCAAAATTTCACTAATCATAAAACCACAAAGAAAAATCTATCTGTCAATTCAAGAGAATGAAGATTCAAGAGTAAAATGTTGTTATATAATTTCTCCTAGTTGCTCATTTAAAGTATCAAATATGATTTCTCGCTATAAAAACCCGTATATAATAGAAACACAGATTATCTCAATATCAAAAGTTTTCAATCCAAAATTTCACTAATCATAAAACCACAAAGAAAAATCTATCTGTCAATTCAAGAGAATAAAGATTCAAGAGTAAAATGTTGTTATATAATTTCTCCAAGTTGCTCATTTAAAGTATCAAATATGATTTCTCGCTATAAAAACCCGTATATAATAGAAACACAGATTATCTCAATATCAAAAGTTTTCAATCCAAAATTTCACTATACATAAAACCACAAAGAAAAATCTATTTGTCAATTCAAGAGAATGAAGATTCAAGAGTAAAATGTTGTTATATAATTTCTCCTAGTTGCTCATTTAAAGTATCAAATATGATTTCTCGCTATAAAAACCCGTATATAATAGAAACACAGATTATCTCAATATCAAAAGTTTTCAATCCAAAATTTCACTAATCATAAAACCACAAAGAAAAATCTATCTGTCAATTCAAGAGAATGAAGATTCAAGAGTAAAATGTTGTTATATAATTTCTCCTAGTTGCTCATTTAAAGTATCAAATATGATTTCTCGCTATAAAAACCCGTATATAATAGAAACACAGATTATCTCAATATCAAAAGTTTTCAATACAAAATTTCACTAATCATAAAACCACAAAGAAAAATCTATCTGTCAATTCAAGAGAATAAAGATTCAAGAGTAAAATGTTGTTATATAATTTCTCCTAGTTGCTCATTTAAAGTATCAAATATGATTTCTCGCTATAAAAACCCGTATATAATAGAAACACAGATTATCTCAATATCAAAAGTTTTCAATCCAAAATTTCACTATACATAAAACCACAAAGAAAAATCTATTTGTCAATTCAAGAGAATGAAGATTACAGAGTAAAATGTTGTTATATAATTTCTCCTAGTTGCTCATTTAAAGTATCAAATATGATTTCTCGCTATAAAAACCCGTATATAATAGAAAGACAGATTATCTCAATATCAAAAGTTTTCAATCCAAAATTTCACTAATCATAAAACCACAAAGAAAAATCTATCTGTCAATTCAAGAGAATGAAGATTCAAGAGTAAAATGTTGTTATATAATTTCTCCTAGTTGCTCATTTAAAGTATCAAATATGATTTCTCGCTATAAAAACCCGTATATAATAGAAACACAGATTATCTCAATATCAAAAGTTTTCAATCCAAAATTTCACTAATCATAAAACCACAAAGAAAAATCTATCTGTCAATTCAAGAGAATAAAGATTCAAGAGTAAAATGTTGTTATATAATTTCTCCTAGTTGCTCATTTAAAGTATCAAATATGATTTCTCGCTATAAAAACCCGTATATAATAGAAACACAGATTATCTCAATATCAAAAGTTTTCAATCCAAAATTTCACTAATCATAAAACCACAAAGAAAAATCTATTTGTCAATTCAAGAGAATAAAGATTCAAGAGTAAAATGTTGTTATATAATTTCTCCTAGTTGCTCATTTAAAGTATCAAATATGATTTCTCGCTATAAAAACCCGTATATAATAGAAACACAGATTATCTCAATATCAAAAGTTTTCAATCCAAAATTTCACTAATCATAAAACCACAAAGAAAAATCTATCTGTCAATTCAAGAGAATGAAGATTCAAGAGTAAAATGTTGTTATATAATTTCTCCTAGTTGCTCATTTAAAGTATCAAATATGATTTCTCGCTATAAAAACCCGTATATAATAGAAACACAGATTATCTCAATATCAAAAGTTTTCAATCCAAAATTTCACTAATCATAAAACCACAAAGAAAAATCTATCTGTCAATTCAAGAGAATGAAGATTCAAGAGTACAATGTTGTTATATATTTTCTCCTAGTTGCTCATTTAAAGTATCAAATATGATTTCTCGCTATAAAAACCCGTATATAATAGAAACACAGATTATCTCAATATCAAAAGTTTTCAATCCAAAATTTCACTAATCATAAAACCACAAAGAAAAATCTATCTGTCAATTCAAGAGAATGAAGATTCAAGAGTAAAATGTTGTTATATAATTTCTCCTAGTTGCTCATTTAAAGTATCAAATATGATTTCTCGCTATAAAAACCCGTATATAATAGAAACACAGATTATCTCAATATCAAAAGTTTTCAATCCAAAATTTCACTAATCATAAAACCACAAAGAAAAATCTATTTGTCAATTCAAGAGAATAAAGATTCAAGAGTAAAATGTTGTTATATAATTTCTCCTAGTTGCTCATTTAAAGTATCAAATATGATTTCTCGCTATAAAAACCCGTATATAATAGAAACACAGATTATCTCAATATCAAAAGTTTTCAATCCAAAATTTCACTAATCATAAAACCACAAAGAAAAATCTATCTGTCAATTCAAGAGAATGAAGATTCAAGAGTAAAATGTTGTTATATAATTTCTCCTAGTTGCTCATTTAAAGTATCAAATATGATTTCTCGCTATAAAAACCCGTATATAATAGAAACACAGATTATCTCAATATCAAAAGTTTTCAATCCAAAATTTCACTAATCATAAAACCACAAAGAAAAATCTATCTGTCAATTCAAGAGAATGAAGATTCAAGAGTACAATGTTGTTATATATTTTCTCCTAGTTGCTCATTTAAAGTATCAAATATGATTTCTCGCTATAAAAACCCGTATATAATAGAAACACAGATTATCTCAATATCAAAAGTTTTCAATCCAAAATTTCACTAATCATAAAACCACAAAGAAAAATCTATCTGTCAATTCAAGAGAATGAAGATTCAAGAGTAAAATGTTGTTATATAATTTCTCCTAGTTGCTCATTTAAAGTATCAAATATGATTTCTCGCTATAAAAACCCGTATATAATAGAAACACAGATTATCTCAATATCAAAAGTTTTCAATCCAAAATTTCACTAATCATAAAACCACAAAGAAAAATCTATTTGTCAATTCAAGAGAATAAAGATTCAAGAGTAAAATGTTGTTATATAATTTCTCCTTGTTGCTCATTTAAAGTATCAAATATGATTTCTCGCTATAAAAACCCGTATATAATAGAAACACAGATTATCTCAATATCAAAAGTTTTCAATCCAAAATTTCACTAATCATAAAACCACAAAGAAAAATCTATCTGTCAATTCAAGAGAATGAAGATTCAAGAGTAAAATGTTGTTATATAATTTCTCCTAGTTGCTCATTTAAAGTATCAAATATGATTTCTCGCTATAAAAACCCGTATATAATAGAAACACAGATTATCTCAATATCAAAAGTTTTCAATCCAAAATTTCACTAATCATAAAACCACAAAGAAAAATCTATCTGTCAATTCAAGAGAATAAAGATTCAAGAGTAAAATGTTGTTATATAATTTCTCCAAGTTGCTCATTTAAAGTATCAAATATGATTTCTCGCTATAAAAACCCGTATATAATAGAAACACAGATTATCTCAATATCAAAAGTTTTCAATCCAAAATTTCACTATACATAAAACCACAAAGAAAAATCTATTTGTCAATTCAAGAGAATGAAGATTCAAGAGTAAAATGTTGTTATATAATTTCTCCTAGTTGCTCATTTAAAGTATCAAATATGATTTCTCGCTATAAAAACCCGTATATAATAGAAACACAGATTATCTCAATATCAAAAGTTTTCAATCCAAAATTTCACTAATCATAAAACCACAAAGAAAAATCTATCTGTCAATTCAAGAGAATGAAGATTCAAGAGTAAAATGTTGTTATATAATTTCTCCTAGTTGCTCATTTAAAGTATCAAATATGATTTCTCGCTATAAAAACCCGTATATAATAGAAACACAGATTATCTCAATATCAAAAGTTTTCAATCCAAAATTTCACTAATCATAAAACCACAAAGAAAAATCTATCTGTCAGTTCAAGAGAATAAAGATTCAAGAGTAAAATGTTGTTATATAATTTCTCCTAGTTGCTCATTTAAAGTATCAAATATGATTTCTCGCTATAAAAACCCGTATATAATAGAAACACAGATTATCTCAATATCAAAAGTTTTCAATCCAAAATTTCACTATACATAAAACCACAAAGAAAAATCTATTTGTCAATTCAAGAGAATGAAGATTCAAGAGTAAAATGTTGTTATATAATTTCTCCTAGTTGCTCATTTAAAGTATCAAATATGATTTCTCGCTATAAAAACCCGTATATAATAGAAACACAGATTATCTCAATATCAAAAGTTTTCAATCCAAAATTTCACTAATCATAAAACCACAAAGAAAAATCTATCTGTCAATTCAAGAGAATGAAGATTCAAGAGTAAAATGTTGTTATATAATTTCTCCTAGTTGCTCATTTAAAGTATCAAATATGATTTCTCGCTATAAAAACCCGTATATAATAGAAACACAGATTATCTCAATATCAAAAGTTTTCAATCCAAAATTTCACTATACATAAAACCACAAAGAAAAATCTATTTGTCAATTCAAGAGAATGAAGATTCAAGAGTAAAATGTTGTTATATAATTTCTCCTAGTTGCTCATTTAAAGTATCAAATATGATTTCTCGCTATAAAAACCCGTATATAATAGAAACACAGATTATCTCAATATCAAAAGTTTTCAATCCAAAATTTCACTATACATAAAACCACAAAGAAAAATCTATTTGTCAATTCAAGAGAATGAAGATTCAAGAGTAAAATGTTGTTATATAATTTCTCCTAGTTGCTCATTTAAAGTATCAAATATGATTTCTCGCTATAAAAACCCGTATATAATAGAAACACAGATTATCTCAATATCAAAAGTTTTCAATCCAAAATTTCACTAATCATAAAACCACAAAGAAAAATCTATTTGTCAATTCAAGAGAATGAAGATTCAAGAGTAAAATGTTGTTATATAATTTCTCCTAGTTGCTCATTTAAAGTATCAAATATGATTTCTCGCTATAAAAACCCGTATATAATAGAAACACAGATTATCTCAATATCAAAAGTTTTCAATCCAAAATTTCACTAATCATAAAACCACAAAGAAAAATCTATCTGTCAATTCAAGAGAATGAAGATTCAAGAGTAAAATGTTGTTATATAATTTCTCCTAGTTGCTCATTTAAAGTATCAAATATGATTTCTCGCTATAAAAACCCGTATATAATAGAAACACAGATTATCTCAATATCAAAAGTTTTCAATCCAAAATTTCACTAATCATAAAACCACAAAGAAAAATCTATCTGTCAATTCAAGAGAATGAAGATTCAAGAGTAAAATGTTGTTATATAATTTCTCCTAGTTGCTCATTTAAAGTATCAAATATGATTTCTCGCTATAAAAACCCGTATATAATAGAAACACAGATTATCTCAATATCAAAAGTTTTCAATCCAAAATTTCACTAATCATAAAACCACAAAGAAAAATCTATTTGTCAATTCAAGAGAATGAAGATTCAAGAGTAAAATGTTGTTATATAATTTCTCCTAGTTGCTCATTTAAAGTATCAAATATGATTTCTCGCTATAAAAACCCGTATATAATAGAAACACAGATTATCTCAATATCAAAAGTTTTCAATCCAAAATTTCACTATACATAAAACCACAAAGAAAAATCTATTTGTCAATTCAAGAGAATGAAGATTCAAGAGTAAAATGTTGTTATATAATTTCTCCTAGTTGCTCATTTAAAGTATCAAATATGATTTCTCGCTATAAAAACCCGTATATAATAGAAACACAGATTATCTCAATATCAAAAGTTTTCAATCCAAAATTTCACTAATCATAAAACCACAAAGAAAAATCTATCTGTCAATTCAAGAGAATGAAGATTCAAGAGTAAAATGTTGTTATATAATTTCTCCTAGTTGCTCATTTAAAGTATCAAATATGATTTCTCGCTATAAAAACACGTATATAATAGAAACACAGATTATCTCAATATCAAAAGTTTTCAATCCAAAAAATTTCACTAATCATAAAACCACAAAGAAAAATCTATCTGTCAATTCAAGAGAATGAAGATTCAAGAGTACAATGTTGTTATATATTTTCTCCTAGTTGCTCATTTAAAGTATCAAATATGATTTCTCGCTATAAAAACCCGTATATAATAGAAACACAGATTATCTCAATATCAAAAGTTTTCAATCCAAAATTTCACTAATCATAAAACCACAAAGAAAAATCTATCTGTCAATTCAAGAGAATGAAGATTCAAGAGTAAAATGTTGTTATATAATTTCTCCTAGTTGCTCATTTAAAGTATCAAATATGATTTCTCGCTATAAAAACCCGTATATAATAGAAACACAGATTATCTCAATATCAAAAGTTTTCAATCCAAAATTTCACTAATCATAAAACCACAAAGAAAAATCTATTTGTCAATTCAAGAGAATAAAGATTCAAGAGTAAAATGTTGTTATATAATTTCTCCTAGTTGCTCATTTAAAGTATCAAATATGATTTCTCGCTATAAAAACCCGTATATAATAGAAACACAGATTATCTCAATATCAAAAGTTTTCAATCCAAAATTTCACTAATCATAAAACCACAAAGAAAAATCTATCTGTCAATTCAAGAGAATGAAGATTCAAGAGTAAAATGTTGTTATATAATTTCTCCTAGTTGCTCATTTAAAGTATCAAATATGATTTCTCGCTATAAAAACCCGTATATAATAGAAACACAGATTATCTCAATATCAAAAGTTTTCAATCCAAAATTTCACTAATCATAAAACCACAAAGAAAAATCTATCTGTCAATTCAAGAGAATAAAGATTCAAGAGTAAAATGTTGTTATATAATTTCTCCAAGTTGCTCATTTAAAGTATCAAATATGATTTCTCGCTATAAAAACCCGTATATAATAGAAACACAGATTATCTCAATATCAAAAGTTTTCAATCCAAAATTTCACTATACATAAAACCACAAAGAAAAATCTATTTGTCAATTCAAGAGAATGAAGATTCAAGAGTAAAATGTTGTTATATAATTTCTCCTAGTTGCTCATTTAAAGTATCAAATATGATTTCTCGCTATAAAAACCCGTATATAATAGAAACACAGATTATCTCAATATCAAAAGTTTTCAATCCAAAATTTCACTAATCATAAAACCACAAAGAAAAATCTATCTGTCAATTCAAGAGAATGAAGATTCAAGAGTAAAATGTTGTTATATAATTTCTCCTAGTTGCTCATTTAAAGTATCAAATATGATTTCTCGCTATAAAAACCCGTATATAATAGAAACACAGATTATCTCAATATCAAAAGTTTTCAATCCAAAATTTCACTATACATAAAACCACAAAGAAAAATCTATTTGTCAATTCAAGAGAATGAAGATTCAAGAGTAAAATGTTGTTATATAATTTCTCCTAGTTGCTCATTTAAAGTATCAAATATGATTTCTCGCTATAAAAACCCGTATATAATAGAAAGACAGATTATCTCAATATCAAAAGTTTTCAATCCAAAATTTCACTAATCATAAAACCACAAAGAAAAATCTATCTGTCAATTCAAGAGAATGAAGATTCAAGAGTAAAATGTTGTTATATAATTTCTCCTAGTTGCTCATTTAAAGTATCAAATATGATTTCTCGCTATAAAAACCCGTATATAATAGAAACACAGATTATCTCAATATCAAAAGTTTTCAATCCAAAAAATTTCACTAATCATAAAACCACAAAGAAAAATCTATCTGTCAATTCAAGAGAATGAAGATTCAAGAGTAAAATGTTGTTATATAATTTCTCCTAGTTGCTCATTTAAAGTATCAAATATGATTTCTCGCTATAAAAACCCGTATATAATAGAAACACAGATTATCTCAATATCAAAAGTTTTCAATCCAAAATTTCACTTATCATAAAACCACAAAGAAAAATCTATCTGTCAATTCAAGAGAATGAAGATTCAAGAGTAAAATGTTGTTATATATTTTCTCCTAGTTGCTCATTTAAAGTATCAAATATGATTTCTCGCTATAAAAACCCGTATATAATAGAAACACAGATTATCTCAATATCAAAAGTTTTCAATCCAAAATTTCACTAATCATAAAACCACAAAGAAAAATCTATCTGTCAATTCAAGAGAATGAAGATTCAAGAGTAAAATGTTGTTATATAATTTCTCCTAGTTGCTCATTTAAAGTATCAAATATGATTTCTCGCTATAAAAACCCGTATATAATAGAAACACAGATTATCTCAATATCAAAAGTTTTCAATCCAAAATTTCACTAATCATAAAACCACAAAGAAAAATCTATTTGTCAATTCAAGAGAATAAAGATTCAAGAGTAAAATGTTGTTATATAATTTCTCCTAGTTGCTCATTTAAAGTATCAAATATGATTTCTCGCTATAAAAACCCGTATATAATAGAAACACAGATTATCTCAATATCAAAAGTTTTCAATCCAAAATTTCACTAATCATAAAACCACAAAGAAAAATCTATCTGTCAATTCAAGAGAATGAAGATTCAAGAGTAAAATGTTGTTATATAATTTCTCCTAGTTGCTCATTTAAAGTATCAAATATGATTTCTCGCTATAAAAACCCGTATATAATAGAAACACAGATTATCTCAATATCAAAAGTTTTCAATCCAAAATTTCACTAATCATAAAACCACAAAGAAAAATCTATCTGTCAATTCAAGAGAATAAAGATTCAAGAGTAAAATGTTGTTATATAATTTCTCCAAGTTGCTCATTTAAAGTATCAAATATGATTTCTCGCTATAAAAACCCGTATATAATAGAAACACAGATTATCTCAATATCAAAAGTTTTCAATCCAAAATTTCACTATACATAAAACCACAAAGAAAAATCTATTTGTCAATTCAAGAGAATGAAGATTCAAGAGTAAAATGTTGTTATATAATTTCTCCTAGTTGCTCATTTAAAGTATCAAATATGATTTCTCGCTATTAAAACCCGTATATAATAGAAACACAGATTATCTCAATATCAAAAGTTTTCAATCCAAAATTTCACTAATCATAAAACCACAAAGAAAAATCTATCTGTCAATTCAAGAGAATGAAGATTCAAGAGTAAAATGTTGTTATATAATTTCTCCTAGTTGCTCATTTAAAGTATCAAATATGATTTCTCGCTATAAAAACCCGTATATAATAGAAACACAGATTATCTCAATATCAAAAGTTTTCAATCCAAAATTTCACTAATCATAAAACCACAAAGAAAAATCTATCTGTCAATTCAAGAGAATAAAGATTCAAGAGTAAAATGTTGTTATATAATTTCTCCTAGTTGCTCATTTAAAGTATCAAATATGATTTCTCGCTATAAAAACCCGTATATAATAGAAACACAGATTATCTCAATATCAAAAGTTTTCAATCCAAAATTTCACTATACATAAAACCACAAAGAAAAATCTATTTGTCAATTCAAGAGAATGAAGATTCAAGAGTAAAATGTTGTTATATAATTTCTCCTAGTTGCTCATTTAAAGTATCAAATATGATTTCTCGCTATAAAAACCCGTATATAATAGAAAGACAGATTATCTCAATATCAAAAGTTTTCAATCCAAAATTTCACTAATCATAAAACCACAAAGAAAAATCTATCTGTCAATTCAAGAGAATGAAGATTCAAGAGTAAAATGTTGTTATATAATTTCTCCTAGTTGCTCATTTAAAGTATCAAATATGATTTCTCGCTATAAAAACCCGTATATAATAGAAACACAGATTATCTCAATATCAAAAGTTTTCAATCCAAAAAATTTCACTAATCATAAAACCACAAAGAAAAATCTATCTGTCAATTCAAGAGAATGAAGATTCAAGAGTAAAATGTTGTTATATAATTTCTCCTAGTTGCTCATTTAAAGTATCAAATATGATTTCTCGCTATAAAAACCCGTATATAATAGAAACACAGATTATCTCAATATCAAAAGTTTTCAATCCAAAATTTCACTTATCATAAAACCACAAAGAAAAATCTATCTGTCAATTCAAGAGAATGAAGATTCAAGAGTAAAATGTTGTTATATATTTTCTCCTAGTTGCTCATTTAAAGTATCAAATATGATTTCTCGCTATAAAAACCCGTATATAATAGAAACACAGATTATCTCAATATCAAAAGTTTTCAATCCAAAATTTCACTAATCATAAAACCACAAAGAAAAATCTATCTGTCAATTCAAGAGAATAAAGATTCAAGAGTAAAATGTTGTTATATAATTTCTCCTAGTTGCTCATTTAAAGTATCAAATATGATTTCTCGCTATAAAAACCCGTATATAATAGAAACACAGATTATCTCAATATCAAAAGTTTTCAATCCAAAATTTCACTAATCATAAAACCACAAAGAAAAATCTATCTGTCAATTCAAGAGAATGAAGATTCAAGAGTAAAATGTTGTTATATAATTTCTCCTAGTTGCTCATTTAAAGTATCAAATATGATTTCTCGCTATAAAAACCCGTATATAATAGAAACACAGATTATCTCAATATCAAAAGTTTTCAATCCAAAATTTCACTAATCATAAAACCACAAAGAAAAATCTATCTGTCAATTCAAGAGAATGAAGATTCAAGAGTAAAATGTTGTTATATAATTTCTCCTAGTTGCTCATTTAAATTATCAAATATGATTTCTCGCTATAAAAACCCGTATATAATAGAAACACAGATTATCTCAATATCAAAAGTTTTCAATCCAAAATTTCACTAATCATAAAACCACAAAGAAAAATCTATCTGTCAATTCAAGAGAATGAAGATTCAAGAGTAAAATGTTGTTATATAATTTCTCCTAGTTGCTCATTTAAAGTATCAAATATGATTTCTCGCTATAAAAACCCGTATATAATAGAAAGACAGATTATCTCAATATCAAAAGTTTTCAATCCAAAATTTCACTAATCATAAAACCACAAAGAAAAATCTATCTGTCAATTCAAGAGAATGAAGATTCAAGAGTAAAATGTTGTTATATAATTTCTCCTAGTTGCTCATTTAAAGTATCAAATATGATTTCTCGCTATAAAAACCCGTATATAATAGAAACACAGATTATCTCAATATCAAAAGTTTTCAATCCAAAAAATTTCACTAATCATAAAACCACAAAGAAAAATCTATCAGTCATTTCAAGAGAATGAAGATTCAAGAGTAAAATGTTGTTATATAATTTCTCCTAGTTGCTCATTTAAAGTATCAAATATGATTTCTCGCTATAAAAACCCGTATATAATAGAAACACAGATTATCTCAATATCAAAAGTTTTCAATCCAAAAAATTTCACTAATCATAAAACCACAAAGAAAAATCTATCTGTCAATTCAAGAGAATGAAGATTCAAGAGTAAAATGTTGTTATATAATTTCTCCTAGTTGCTCATTTAAAGTATCAAATATGATTTCTCGCTATAAAAACCCGTATATAATAGAAACACAGATTATCTCAATATCAAAAGTTTTCAATCCAAAATTTCACTAATCATAAAACCACAAAGAAAAATCTATCTGTCAATTCAAGAGAATGAAGATTCAAGAGTAAAATGTTGTTATATAATTTCTCCTAGTTGCTCATTTAAAGTATCAAATATGATTTCTCGCTATAAAAACCCGTATATAATAGAAACACAGATTATCTCAATATCAAAAGTTTTCAATCCAAAAAATTTCACTAATCATAAAACCACAAAGAAAAATCTATCAGTCAATTCAAGAGAATGAAGATTCAAGAGTAAAATGTTGTTATATAATTTCTCCTAGTTGCTCATTTAAAGTATCAAATATGATTTCTCGCTATAAAAACCCGTATATAATAGAAACACAGATTATCTCAATATCAAAAGTTTTCAATCCAAAATTTCACTAATCATAAAACCACAAAGAAAAATCTATCTGTTAATTCAAGAGAATGAAGATTCAAGAGTAAAATGTTGTTATATATTTTCTCCTAGTTGCTCATTTAAAGTATCAAATATGATTTCTCGCTATAAAAACCCGTATATAATAGAAACACAGATTATCTCAATATCAAAAGTTTTCAATCCAAAATTTCACTAATCATAAAACCACAAAGAAAAATCTATCTGTCAATTCAAGAGAATAAAGATTCAAGAGTAAAATGTTGTTATATAATTTCTCCTAGTTGCTCATTTAAAGTATCAAATATGATTTCTCGCTATAAAAACCCGTATATAATAGAAACACAGATTATCTCAATATCAAAAGTTTTCAATCCAAAATTTCACTAATCATAAAACCACAAAGAAAAATCTATCTGTCAATTCAAGAGAATGAAGATTCAAGAGTAAAATGTTGTTATATAATTTCGCCTAGTTGCTCATTTAAAGTATCAAATATGATTTCTCGCTATAAAAACCCGTATATAATAGAAACACAGATTATCTCAATATCAAAAGTTTTCAATCCAAAAAATTTCACTAATCATAAAACCACAAAGAAAAATCTATCTGTCAATTCAAGAGAATGAAGATTCAAGAGTAAAATGTTGTTATATATTTTCTCCTAGTTGCTCATTTAAAGTATCAAATATGATTTCTCGCTATAAAAACCCGTATATAATAGAAACACAGATTATCTCAATATCAAAAGTTTTCAATCCAAAATTTCACTAATCATAAAACCACAAAGAAAAATCTATCTGTCAATTCAAGAGAATGAAGATTCAAGAGTAAAATGTTGTTATATAATTTCTCCTAGTTGCTCATTTAAAGTATCAAATATGATTTCTCGCTATAAAAACCCGTATATAATAGAAACACAGATTATCTCAATATCAAAAGTTTTCAATCCAAAATTTCACTAATCATAAAACCACAAAGAAAAATCTATCTGTCAATTCAAGAGAATGAAGATTCAAGAGTAAAATGTTGTTATATAATTTCTCCTAGTTGCTCATTTAAAGTATCAAATATGATTTCTCGCTATAAAAACCCGTATATAATAGAAACACAGATTATCTCAATATCAAAAGTTTTCAATCCAAAAAATTTCACTAATCATAAAACCACAAAGAAAAATCTATCAGTCAATTCAAGAGAATGAAGATTCAAGAGTAAAATGTTGTTATATAATTTCTCCTAGTTGCTCATTTAAAGTATCAAATATGATTTCTCGCTATAAAAACCCGTATATAATAGAAACACAGATTATCTCAATATCAAAAGTTTTCAATCCAAAATTTCACTAATCATAAAACCACAAAGAAAAATCTATCTGTCAATTCAAGAGAATGAAGATTCAAGAGTAAAATGTTGTTATATATTTTCTCCTAGTTGCTCATTTAAAGTATCAAATATGATTTCTCGCTATAAAAACCCGTATATAATAGAAACACAGATTATCTCAATATCAAAAGTTTTCAATCCAAAAAATTTCACTAATCATAAAACCACAAAGAAAAATCTATTTGTCAATTCAAGAGAATGAAGATTCAAGAGTAAAATGTTGTTATATAATTTCTCCTAGTTGCTCATTTAAAGTATCAAATATGATTTCTCGCTATAAAAACCCGTATATAATAGAAACACAGATTATCTCAATATCAAAAGTTTTCAATCCAAAAATTTCACTAATCATAAAACCACAAAGAAAAATCTATCTGTCAATTCAAGAGAATGAAGATTCAAGAGTAAAATGTTGTTATATAATTTCTCCTAGTTGCTCATTTAAAGTATCAAATATGATTTCTCGCTATAAAAACCCGTATATAATAGAAACACAGATTATCTCAATATCAAAAGTTTTCAATCCAAAAATTTCACTAATCATAAAACCACAAAGAAAAATCTATCTGTCAATTCAAGAGAATGAAGATTCAAGAGTAAAATGTTGTTATATATTTTCTCCTAGTTGCTCATTTAAAGTATCAAATATGATTTCTCGCTATAAAAACCCGTATATAATAGAAACACAGATTATCTCAATATCAAAAGTTTTCAATCCAAAATTTCACTAATCATAAAACCACAAAGAAAAATCTATTTGTCAATTCAAGAGAATGAAGATTCAAGAGTAAAATGTTGTTATATAATTTCTCCTAGTTGCTCATTTAAAGTATCAAATATGATTTCTCGCTATAAAAACCCGTATATAATAGAAACACAGATTATCTCAATATCAAAAGTTTTCAATCCAAAATTTCACTAATCATAAAACCACAAAGAAAAATCTATCTGTCAATTCAAGAGAATGAAGATTCAAGAGTAAAATGTTGTTATATAATTTCTCCTAGTTGCTCATTTAAAGTATCAAATATGATTTCTCGCTATAAAAACCCGTATATAATAGAAACACAGATTATCTCAATATCAAAAGTTTTCAATCCAAAATTTCACTAATCATAAAACCACAAAGAAAAATCTATCTGTCAATTCAAGAGAATGAAGATTCAAGAGTAAAATGTTGTTATATATTTTCTCCTAGTTGCTCATTTAAAGTATCAAATATGATTTCTCGCTATAAAAACCCGTATATAATAGAAACACAGATTATCTCAATATCAAAAGTTTTCAATCCAAAATTTCACTAATCATAAAACCACAAAGAAAAATCTATCTGTCAATTCAAGAGAATAAGATTCAAGAGTAAAATGTTGTTATATAATTTCTCCTAGTTGCTCATTTAAAGTATCAAATATGATTTCTCGCTATAAAAACCCGTATATAATAGAAACACAGATTATCTCAATATCAAAAGTTTTCAATCCAAAATTTCACTAATCATAAAACCACAAAGAAAAATCTATCTGTCAATTCAAGAGAATGAAGATTCAAGAGTAAAATGTTGTTATATAATTTCTCCTAGTTGCTCATTTAAAGTATCAAATATGATTTCTCGCTATAAAAACCCGTATATAATAGAAACACAGATTATCTCAATATCAAAAGTTTTCAATCCAAAATTTCACTATACATAAAACCACAAAGAAAAATCTATTTGTCAATTCAAGAGAATGAAGATTCAAGAGTAAAATGTTGTTATATAATTTCTCCTAGTTGCTCATTTAAAGTATCAAATATGATTTCTCGCTATAAAAACCCGTATATAATAGAAACACAGATTATCTCAATATCAAAAGTTTTCAATCCAAAATTTCACTAATCATAAAACCACAAAGAAAAATCTATTTGTCAATTCAAGAGAATGAAGATTCAAGAGTAAAATGTTGTTATATAATTTCTCCTAGTTGCTCATTTAAAGTATCAAATATGATTTCTCGCTATAAAAACCCGTATATAATAGAAACACAGATTATCTCAATATCAAAAGTTTTCAATCCAAAATTTCACTAATCATAAAACCACAAAGAAAAATCTATCTGTCAATTCAAGAGAATGAAGATTCAAGAGTAAAATGTTGTTATATAATTTCTCCTAGTTGCTCATTTAAAGTATCAAATATGATTTCTCGCTATAAAAACCCGTATATAATAGAAACACAGATTATCTCAATATCAAAAGTTTTCAATCCAAAATTTCACTAATCATAAAACCACAAAGAAAAATCTATCTGTCAATTCAAGAGAATGAAGATTCAAGAGTAAAATGTTGTTATATAATTTCTCCTAGTTGCTCATTTAAAGTATCAAATATGATTTCTCGCTATAAAAACCCGTATATAATAGAAACACAGATTATCTCAATATCAAAAGTTTTCAATCCAAAATTTCACTAATCATAAAACCACAAAGAAAAATCTATCTGTCAATTCAAGAGAATGAAGATTCAAGAGTAAAATGTTGTTATATAATTTCTCCTAGTTGCTCATTTAAAGTATCAAATATGATTTCTCGCTATAAAAACCCGTATATAATAGAAACACAGATTATCTCAATATCAAAAGTTTTCAATCCAAAATTTCACTAATCATAAAACCACAAAGAAAAATCTATCTGTCAATTCAAGAGAATGAAGATTCAAGAGTAAAATGTTGTTATATATTTTCTCCTAGTTGCTCATTTAAAGTATCAAATATGATTTCTCGCTATAAAAACCCGTATATAATAGAAACACAGATTATCTCAATATCAAAAGTTTTCA